>BLSH010025088.1:111871-123527 GCA_018402905.1 Glandirana rugosa | reverse complement strand
CGATTTTCGGCTGCCGCGGGCCGCGTGCTCCGATCCGCCTCGGAAAGGCTTCGTTTTATTGCCTGGGGAGCGGGGAGATGGATGTCTGCTGTGATGGCTTTCTTTCGCCCTCCTGACGGCTGGATTCCCCCGGATTGTGCAGGACTGTCCGGGAGCTCCCTCTCTGCACGTCCTGCCGCGTCCACCACCTGAGTAGAGTTTTTAATGGGCTTGCCCTGTGATGTTAAGAAGTTCCTAGTTTTCCAGAGAACTAAATAATCATGGATTGCCCCATAAGCATAACGTGAATCAGTGTAAATATTCACTGATTTACCTTTTGCCAATTCACATGCTTTTATCAAGGCCTCCAACTCAGCCACCTGGGCTGAACAATGATTTGGTAGAGCCTTCTGGAAAATTACTTTGTCCTGACTTACCACGGCCAAACCAGTGACAGGAGAACCCTTCTCATTGTAATACCTGGAACCATCTACCCACAGTTCCAGCTCTGGGTTCTCCAGGGCAAAATCCTGTACTGTCCCTGGGGACTCATAGTAGGTCTCTGTTGTGCGACAACAATCATGTACCCCCTCTACTGGAGTAGGCCGAATGGGTAACAAAGTGGCTGGGTTTAAAACATTACACCTCTTAATGATAATATTACTCGGTGTAAGCAAAGCCAGCTCATACTTACTTAATCTTGCAGCAGATAAGTGTTTTGTGTTAAGCTGTCCTAGCACCTGCTCCACTGTGTGGGGGGACCATGAGAATCAGGGTGTTCCCCAACACAATGTCAGCAGTCTTCTCTACTAACATGGCTGCCGCTGCTGTGGCTTTCACACACGGTGCTGCTGTTGAAATCATAGGATCAAGAGGCTGGGAATAATATCCCACAGGTTTGTGCTTATCAGCAGATTTTTGTGTCAACACTCCAGATGCCTGATTATCTGATTCATGGCAGAACAGATAAAAATCTTTTTTATATTCTGGAAGCGATAATGCCGGCGATGCCACTATAGCCTCCTTCAATGCCTCTACAGCCTGTGTCTCCTCAGCAGACAACTCAAAATGCACTGCCTTACCTGAGGTCAAAGCATACAATGGTTTAGCTATCTGAGACATGTTAGGGATCCATTGTCTGCAATATCCAACCAACCCCAAAAATGCTCTTAGAGACCTTTTGATTTTTAGGGAGAGGGTATGAACGGATCACCTCCTTCCTTTCAGAGGTTAAATGTTTACCCCCTTGAAGATACAGTGCCCCAGGAAGACAACCTTGTCCTGACACCACTGCAGCTTCTCTTTAGCAACCTTACAATTCTGTTCAGCTAAAAATTTTAGCAAACTCAAAGAAGCCATTTCACATATTTCTTTGCTTACCGCAGCCAAGCATAAATCTACATACTGGAGCAATGTGACCCCTGGCGGTGCCTGCCATTGGTCCAACACCTGTTTCAATGCTTGATTAAAACAGCTTGGAGAGATAGATAAGCCTTGGGGAAGGCGGAGCCAGGTGTATTTCTTTTGATCAAAGGTAAAACTGAACAGGTAGACACATGACTCCAGTTTTACACTAAAATATGCATTTGTCAGGTCAATAACAGTGAACCAGCTGGCATCACTGGGAATACCTGAAAGGAGAGTGTAAGGATTTGGCACGATCGGTACATCTGTTTCAATTATCTTGTTTATAGCCCGTAAGTCATGCACCATCCGGTACTTAACTGGAGCATTCTTGTCTGTGGGTTTCTTTTTCACTGGATATAGAGGAGTGTTGCAAGGGGAGCTCATTTCCCGCAACACCCCCTTCTCTATGTATATCCTTATCTGATCCCTGATACCCTCCAGTTGCTGATAGGAGAGAGGATACTGAGGCAGCTTTGGTAGGATGGATCCTGGTTTCACCTTTACGCTGACCAGAGTCACATTTAGGAGACCTATGTCTTCCTTGGACTCTGCCCAAAGTGACTCAGGTACATCCAGCAAAGCTGGTGATGAATTAGATGGTTTTGAGGCAGCCACCAAAACATGGAGACTGTCACACACATCTTGTTCTATTTTGGTCAGCGGAGAGGTGACGAAGACCCCCTCAGGAGTGTAACTTATTGTACACTGTAATTTCGACAATATATCTCTCCCCAGCAAGTTGCAAGGCACTGTATCAGACAACAGAAATGTAGATTGTACCGTAACATCTCCAATTCGCACCATCAGAGGGACAGTTTCTTTTAGAGTTGTTACAGAACCATCCAAGCCCATCACTGTCCTTTTGCCTGAGTGTGGAAGAGGTGGGGTATACCGGGAAGACAAAATTGATTTTGTAGCTCCTGAATCTGTTAGCATTATAAGCTCATTATAATAGGGCATCTCTGCCAAAGCCATTTTTACAAAAGCATCATTACCATCAGTTTCAGATATTACTGACAACGCTGGGGCCTCTGACAGTCAATCCCTCTTTCCCCATGCATCCCTGCCATTCCTCCTGGGTGCATGGCAAAATTTAGCAATATGTCTGGGCTTTAGGCAGTTAAAACACACACCCCTGGTCTTTTAATTTCAATAGGTTTTTATTGTTTTGTTCAGAATTCACAATAAAACAGTAAAACAGTAGAGTATCACATGGGCATCACAGTATAGCAGGTATAGTGTCCCTGAGAGTTTACAGAAGAAAGAAAAAACGCTCGTATGATAAAGTATACATCAATTATTATCCATATACATTTGCAGGGTCTCTTGTCTCTTGGCCCAGGCACCCCACTGGGAACAAACTGTGCTCCGGGGAAGAGACTAGGACCATGTGAGATCTAGTTGTCAGCAGGTGAAGCATTGTTATGATCTACTGTGCTGCAGGTGATGCCCCTAAGGGGTAGAGATTATGTGTAGAAGAGAGGATAGAAGGAGAAAGTGGAGGAGAAAGAAGGTGAGGGGAAAGGGGGGGTGTCGGAGAGGAACTAGGTTACGGATGTTTGGTTTTCTTATACCACTCCACCCATGGGAGCCATTTGCGGGCTAGACTGAGATATGCCTTCCTGTCGGCCGCCAATGTCCTCTCGTAAATATAATGTGTCTGTGTCTGTTTGTATGACCTCCGATATGGAAGGGAGGGTAGAGCTTTTCCATCTCCTGGTTATATTTATTCTGGCTGCTAAAAGTATGTGGATGAGAGGTTTGTGTAGTAGGGATGGGATCTGCTCGATGTTAAGGTTTAAGAGGCCTATAGCGGGTGTTTGACTGATTGGGATACCAGTTACACTGCGTAATAGTTGGAACGTCTCTGCCCAAAAGGTGAGGATGCAGGGGCAGTCCCACAAAATGTGGAGTAGGGTTCCCCTCTGTCCACAACCCCTCCAACACAGTGGGGAGAGGGAGGGGACAAAGGGGGACATTCTATGAGGCGTGAGATACCGGCGTTGTGTTATGCTCTGAGTGAGTTCCCATAGGGAGGCGCAGGTAGTGTTCTTATATGTGGTGCTTAGGGCTGTCATCCACTGAGATGCATTGAAATGGGTTTTGAGGTCTGCTTCCCATTTCTGTATGGCGACAGTATGGGTGAATACTGACTTCTCTCCAATTAAGTTGTAAAAAATAGAGATGCCCTTTGTGTGGGGGTTGTGAGATTGGAGAGTGTTTAAGGCCGTGATGGGTATTGGGGTGCGGAGGTGAGGGTTGCTTCTGATGCAGTGTTGTAGTTGCAGGAACTGGTAAAAGTATCTGTTGGAGATACCAAGTTCTTTCTGCATTTGTTGGAAGGATTTGACCCCATCTGTGCCCAAGGCTTCGTTAAGGAGATTAGAGGGGTTGTTGGTCCAAGGGGGGAGGGAGAAGTTTGGTATAAGCCTTTGGATGGTGGCAATAGGTATGTTTGGTAAAGTAGTGGGGACAGCCATCCATTTGCGGGAGGTGAACTTTTTCCAAATTTTGACTGTAGCGATAATTGTGGGTGAGAGGGACTTGAAAATTGGGGTTTGGGGAGCTAAACTGAGTAGCCAAGCTTGTGTCCCGGGATTTGTTGGTTTTCCAATTGGCCCCTGAGTGAAGTATTCTCAGAGTCAAACCAGACTCCTAATTGGGCGAGTATACTCGCATGGTAATAGTCTGTGAGGTTTGTGAGTCCTGACCCTCCTGCCGTTCTATGTTTATAGAGCCAGGTCCTATTGACTCTAGATTTTTTGTTCTTCCATATGCACCTTCCCAGCAGTCCCTGAAGGGAGTTCAGAAACGACTGGGGAATGGGTATGGGGAGGCATCTCAGCGTGTAGAGCACCTGGGGGAGTACCAGCATCTTGAATGAGGCTAGTCTGCCCGTCCATGAGAGCTCTTGTTTAGTAATGTGGTCTAGTGATGTTGTGATATTTTGTCGGAGAGGCAGTAGGTTTTCTTTAAATAGTTTATCGGGGTTGCTGGTAAGGGAGATACCTAGGTATTTGATAGAGTGGTCTGTCCACTGGTACGGGAATTTCGTTGAAAGGATGGCTTTAGTGACACTGTCTATTCCTATGTTTAGTATTTGAGACTTAGACGTGTTGATTTTGTAGTATGAGATCGTACTAAAATGGAGTAAGAGGTCATGGATAGCCGGCAACGAGGAGAGAGGATTGGTTAAGATGAGGATCACATCATCAGCGAATAAGCTGATTTTATGTGTAGTCTTTCCTACTTCTGCCAGTGATTTGTACTGTGTTCCTGACGTGGGCTGCTAGGGGTTCTATGGCAAGGTTAAATATGATGGGGGAGAGGGGGCAACCCTGTCGGGTCCCATTAGTGATGTGGAATGTTGAAGAGAGCGCATCAGCTGCTAGCACATTGGCTGAGGGAGAAGAGTACAGTGCCATAATTGCTTGTAATATGTTCCCTTCAAATCCAAACCTGGCAAGGGTCTCCCGGAGGTATCCCCAGTGGACTCTGTCGAACGCCTTCTCTGCATCCAGTGATAGGAGCAGAGAAGGCGTTCCTGTAGATCTGGCCAAGTGGAGAATGTTAATTAGTCTTCTGGTTGCATCTGTCGTTTGGCGACCTTTGATAAAGCCCGCTTGATCTCTATGTACCAGCTGGGGGATAATTTCCATCAGTCTAGAGGCTAGAATTTTGGCATACACTTTCACATCAGTATTAAGTAAAGAGATGGGTCGAAAATTCTGTGGGGAAGAGGGTTCCTTGCCAGGCTTAGGGATAGTTACTATTAATGCTTTCAACATCTCTTGCGGGAAGCTAGCAGAGGAGGCAGCGTTGTTGTATAGGTCACATAGGTGTGGTGCTAGTATATCTTTAAACTGCTTGAGATATTCGCTAGGAAGACCATCAGGTCCAGGGGCCTTGTTGTTGGGTAAGGAGTCTATTTGGCGTTGAACTTCCTGAATTGTGAATGGGGAGCAGGTTTTCTGAAGCTGGTCAGGGGTCAGCTTGGGGAGGTTTATTTGTGAAAGGAACTTTTGTATGTCTTCTGCGGATGGTTGGGGTGTTTGTGGGTCAGATTTGAGGGTAGAGCGATTCATAGTACACTCCAAAAGCATTCGCAATTCCCTGAGGGTCAATTATCTTGGCCTTGGTGTGGGGGTGATACATAAAGGGTATTTTGGCCTTAACTCGGGTTGCTTTGAGGCGTTCTGCCAAGCGTTTCCCCGCCTTATTGTTAGTGGAGTAGGATATGGCCTTGAACTTCCTATGTGCTTTCTCGTAGTTGTCTAGGAGAAGCGTGCAGAA
Source organism: Glandirana rugosa (assembly GCA_018402905.1). Lineage (NCBI taxonomy): Eukaryota > Metazoa > Chordata > Amphibia > Anura > Ranidae > Glandirana > Glandirana rugosa. Next base: position 117,848 of record BLSH010025088.1, on the reverse strand, counting down.
TTCTTGCCTGAGAGTGGTTAGTTTTGATCTGAGAGATTCATTGGGGTTTTTTTTATTTTGGTCTTCAGCTTTTTTGATTTGGTCAGTGACTTCATCTAAACGCTGCGTCCTCCTTCACTTAGCTATTGTGCTCAACTTAATAAGTATACCTCTTACAAAGGCTTTGTGCGCTTGCCATAAAATTGAGGCTTTGCCCACAGAGCCTACATTTATTTTAAAAAATTCTGTGAGTTCTTTTTGGACTTCCTCTGCATAAGGTGAGGATTTCAGCAGATTGACATTGGCCCTCCATATAATGGGGCCTACTGGGCATTGTGCCGTGCAGAGGGAGAGAGTAATAGGAGCATGGTCGGACCATGTTATCTGTTCTATAGTAGAATCCACGGCTCTCTGCAGTGTTTGTTTATCCGTTATAAACAGGTCGATCCTTGTATAGGTGTTGTGGACCAGGGAGTGGAAGGTATAATCAGTTTCTCCGGGGTGATGGCATCTCCACGTGTCATATAGGTCATTTGTTCTGAAAAAGGATTGCAATGAGGTGCGCTGTCTGGTACCCTTGTTGGAAGAGTCAGATGAGGGGTCAGGTACTAGGTTAAAGTCTCCGCAGAGGACCAACATCCCTTGTTGGGATTTGCGAATTTTCCTTAGAACCTTGTTGAGGAAGGTGAGCTGATGGGAGTTCGGTGCATAAATGCAAGTGAGTGTGACCAAGGCAGAGCTGAGTTTACATATGAGGATCAGGAATCTGCCCTCCGGGTCTGCAATTTTATGGATAAGTTCAAAATCAACTGTGTGTTTTATGGCTATAGCCACTCCCCTTTTTTTCCCGGGCTATTGGCAAGAAAGATGTGGGGGAACAATTTGTGTGTGAATTTTGGTGCTTCCGTGTCTTTGAAATGCGTCTCCTGGACGCAAATTATGTCCCCTCCCAGTTTTAGTGATGTTTGCCACAGCAAGGCCCTTTTGGCCGGGTGGTTGAGGCCCTTAGCATTGATTGATATAAGCTTAATGGTCATAATGGTGGGGTAGAGTGATCATGGTGTCGAGTACTCACTTTCAGAGTTGCCAGCCTATGCCGGTCAGGAGCGGTGTTTTCGAGTTCTTTGTGATGGTCTGGTCGGGGAAGAGTGGTTCCATCTTGGTTCCTCATCCGATCGAGGGGGTGGAGGTGCGGGGTTGACAGGTGGGGGGGGGAGAAAGCAACAGAAAGTCAGAAAAACAACAAGCATAACTGTGCAGCTGGAAAGGGAAACAGGTACAGCTGCTTTGACAACAGTGGAGGGAATGTTCATAAGGTTCAACACAGCAGTGGCGGCCTTATTGAGGGGAGAAGACCTGAGGGGAGTCTGTGGATATAGAGTTGTAGGCTTGGACCTAATCACATTTTAGGTGGCGACTTGCGATTCACTTTGTGCCATCCCTGGGATCCTGGGAGGCGAATCTCCTTCGCTTTGGTTGACGGTGGGGGATCGGGTACGATGCCCCACTCCCTGAGAAGAGAAATCCCTGAATCAAGGGAGGAAATTGTGAAGGACTTCCCATTTCTGTCAATTGAGAGTTTTGCTGGGTGGCTCCATTTATACCCGATATTGTGGTTACGGAGGGCCTTTGTTATGGTGTTTAATTGCCGTCTTAGATCCATGGTAAATTTGGATAGGTCAGGGAATATTTGTATATTCTCATATGGCTCCTGAAGTTTGCCTAGGGTCCTTGCTTTCCTCAGGATAGTGTCTTTAGTAGTGTAGAAGTGTACTCTTAGGAGTACGTCCCTGGGAACTGTTTCTGGGAGAAATGGCGGTTTAGGGATCCTGTGGATCCGATCGATTATCAGTTCAAGAGGTTGCGAGTCAGGGAGAAGAGCCCTGAACAAGTCAGTGGCATACTTGTTGAGGTCTTGGGGTAGTATTGTTTCAGGGATCCCCCTCAGCTTAACGTTGTTTCTTCTACTGCGGTCTTCTAAGTCAGCTAATTTGGCGCGCAGCCATTGCCTTTCTTCTGCCCCCTCCTCATATGCATCTACCAGGTCATTTACAGTATGTGTAATATCACTGATGGCGTTCTCGGTAGTGTGCACTCTATCTCCCAGGGAGGAAAGTTCAATTGAAAGCTTGTGTGTGAGGGCAGTGAAGTCAGCATGCAAGGATTGCTGGAGCGATATCAGCATTTCTTTGAGCTGCGTGTCAACTACAGGCTGGTTACTAGTGGGAAAAGCTGCTATTGACGTGCTGGCAGTGGGTGGATGGATGGATTGGGAAAGCCCCTGACTCACCAGGCCGCATGTCGGATCTCCCATCCGCATTCGGGACTTCGCTGGGCTGTTGCACGTCGGGCTGGTGGGCTGTGAGGATCGACGAGACGGGGAGGTCCCCGGGGAGCTGCGGATGTCATTGTCCTCCGGCAGATCCGTGTAGTGGCTGTCTGCATGTGAGGACGCGGCCCGAGCAGCCGCGCCGGCGCCATCTTGGAGCTCTCTGTGAACGGAGGGGCCGAAGAACTCCGTCAGTTTCTGCGGCCGCCGGTTCTCCTTCCTCTTCCGCGACATCCCTGGTGTGATGAACAGGGTGGGATGGTGGAGGGTGAAAGTTTTGCGGGGTGTCGGACGGTCCTAGTCGCTGCTTTTCCCCTCAGGTGGCCGGAGCACTAAGCACTAGCGGCCATCTACAGCGCGTGCAAACCACGCCCCCTACACCCCTGGTCTTTAATATCCCTTCGTCCCTCCCCTTTCCGCCCTGTGGGGCTTCTGTGGGTGGGAGGTAGGATAGCAGCACCTTTTGTGGCTTTCTTGACTCCATGTCATCCATATTCTTTTGGGTATGGGATGCCACTGAGGTCAGAGCTTGTAGGCCCATGGTCTTCCACTCAAAATAACGGGTGGTTAGCTTTTCCTGAACAGATTTCTGCAAACCTGTACCCCACATGGTAACAATCATTGAGGCCAAGGCTGGATTATCTGGGTCCTGCCCAGTCTCGATGACTGCATTTCTAAACCTATCAGTGTATTGGTGCACTTCCTCCTTACTCTCCTGTGACATGGAGCTTACCTTATTCCAGGAGGCTGCTGGAAAAATATTCCCTATCTTTTCCTGTAACTTCTCACACTCTGCCAATGCCAATTCTGCTGAGTCTTCTCTGGTATTCCCCAGCTCCTCTGGCTTCACCAACTCTGCTTCCCGTATCATAAGATCAGTGTCACTTATTCCTGACACCCCCTTTATGATTCGCAGAATGTCCCCCCAGTTTGCTCTGTAGCTTGTAGCTATAGTGCACAGCTGTTTGGCAAACAGATGAGGACTATGCCTGGGCTTGGGGATTGTATTTAGAAAAGTATTAATCTCCCCAGGAGTCCAGGGCATATGGTGAATGATAATCCCTGTCAAATTGCCGCTGCCATTGTAAGCTCTCTGCTCTCTTACTGGCAATACTCTTCCTGTCCCCCCAAGTTTAGAAGTCATTACTTCTTCATCACTAGCTGAGTCAGAGGGAAGAGGGGGGGGGGGGTAAATCCTTCCCTGCTGCATACTTACCCCTTGTATTGGTGTCATCCTGCTAGGTGTTCTTAGAAAACATTTATCCTGTCTACTTACCTCCAATGAATCTTCTGTACTCATCAACCTGGATGGAGGCATGCTACTCCATCCTGGTGATTGATACCAGTTTCTACCCATAGGTGTGTCTGGTACACATCCATGTATCACCACCTCTCTCATTGGCGCAGATGCTTCTATAGCACCCTCCCCAAGAGGGGTAGATGATGTGACATATGGTGGTGGGGACCCACCGCTAGTCACTAGCTGGTCAGAGACAGGCCTACTTGGGTCTCTGATGAGCGTCTTTGCCAACATATGTGTACTAGCAATCATTTCTTCTGATAGCTCACCTTCTTCCTCCTATATTTTGGGCAGTGTAGCAACTAGGACCTTAGCTGTTTTCCCATATGCGTCTGCCTCCCATCTAGCCCATGCTGCAACTTCATTAGGTCCAGTCATCCTATTTTTAAAATTATGATGTAATGCTGCCCAAACCCTGACATCATAGGTCCCCTGTAGTGGCACCTGCCAATCCGTTGCTTTCGCCAAACTGTTCCATTTTTTCATATACTTTACTGCCCATTTCCCATAGCGGGCCTTAACTTCCTCCCGGGGTGTCAATGGCGCCCCGTAAACCTTAGTACCTCCTCCCACCTGATTCCCCATTTACTGGATTGTCAGTGAGGTTCCAGTTACTTTTCCCTTTCCTATGGGAGCTGGCCACCACTCCCCTTGTGCATACTTTCACTGAAAGCACGCCCTCACCCCCTACTTGGATGAGGCTATATCCCAGGGTCAATTTGTTAAAAACTCTTAACCCACTTGACTGCACAGAATATTTTATTTAATGCAGGACCACATAGGTTTTATAAGAGCCCTTTTACACAACTGGACTATTATGGCCAGCTTGTCACAGCATGAATTGGAGATCACAAACAGGGAAACCACGCTGTCTATCCCACCAAATTTTGAGAAGCATACACAATACAAATACTATAATATAACAGATGAACAGTGTATCCACGATTACTCCAAATTGCCCACATTCATTACTTGGACACATCTTCTAGCTCTTTGTACTTTGAGGGTACGTTTCTCTCTCTTGGTCTAAGCAAAACTGTTGCTAATAGCACCCAAGCAATTGCCCCTAATACCACAGTCAATATTTCAAATACAAACAAAGAATTTGCACATGGATTACCAGTATCATTCATTTGGGCAAAATCTTACTTCACTCTATAAAACCCTGTTAATAGACACCCACTCATACAGGGTAGCTGTTAATAACTTTCAATTAGTATGCATAAACATGAACATTCAGTATAGTTCCATGACACACAGACAATACACTATCATTCAGAGGGCACTTGTGACGTCATAGGCATCAGAGCGGTACATAAATGACCTTCACATTTGGGTGATAAACCCAGGTCTCCCAGCTTTTGACGTTTTAGGCAACCCTCTCATTCTCACAAAAACAATTTAGTACTCTGCGTTAGTTAAAACAACAACAACTTATAGACAAACAAAACATAAAATATCACCCCTCTTGCTCAGGTTCTTTAGATTGCGTTCTCAACACACGATCTGTTTTCTCATTGGCCATATAAGTACAATTTGACAATATGTGATATTACTCACGTTTTTGGGCACGTCTCACTGTAATTGCAGGTCAGGTAGAATACAGATCTTGTGCTTGAGTTTAGCAATCCGAGTTCTTACGGCAACATTGGTGTGAAGGGTTTTCTCCAATATCTGAAAATACTTGAGCAAGATGGTTCCAAATTAAAGAGATTTATTATTGTGTATATATATATATATATATATATATATATATAGGAAACATTCAAATACATTAAGTCATGTATATCTCAGAATGTTCCAACTGAGTTATGCCAGCTCCTAGCTTTATACTGTTTTCACCATAAACACACCCAATACGCGTGTCTGCTTATCTGGTTATCTGTGTCTCCCATTCTACTATTGACGTACAAACGTGACTTAACAATTCTCATACCTTACATACAAATTGTTTATTAAATGCAATATATTATCTCAAGCCGCTAACACCCAAAACGTTATCTATGCACTCCTCATTCCTCATCTGTTATGTTCCTGACTAAGATATGCATTGTCATCGTACAATGCTGACACTGGGTAACAGAATCTGCTACTTGCCAGAGAAAACAGAATGCTTAATTAATACAAACAGAAATATATATATATATATATATATATTCTATACAGCATGATCATAAAACTCCCTATACAATAGAACGTGAAAAAATTTGTGAAAGACCTGAGGGCAAAAAAAAAAATCCTCAGGAAACCAGGGCAGCCGCCCAAGGATTTCAAGGGGTGCAACGCCGGTCGCACAATCATACAAAATACTAGTACGACATAGTGATATACACAAAGACATCTTATATATATATATATATATATATATA
>BLSH010025088.1:61892-77719 GCA_018402905.1 Glandirana rugosa | reverse complement strand
CATCTCCCGCTAAAGATACCTTGATGCGCACAGGTCCTTACCTGCTCAGGTGAGAGTTCTGAGAGCACAGATCCAGTTGAAGCACCTTAGAAATGGAATCCTTTTTGGGGTGATTAACCACCCCCCTGCACAAAGAGGCTTCCCACACCATTGTTTGGAGCACGAATCGTTTTATGAACTTTGGAGCACAAGTCACTCATTTGTCACTTTTACCACTCTATTATAAAGGACTATATTTGATTTTCCACTTGATATTTATTTTTATTTTTATTCACTATCTTGCTACAATTTATTTATCTTATCACAATATCACAGACATTCAGATTTTATTGAATTTTGCATTTACTTCTTTTTATCTCTGTATTATTATATATATTATATCCTGGTTTTATTATTATGAGTATGTATACACCTGTCTAGTATCGCCCAGGCAAAATCAGCAAGGTGCATTGTACACTTCGTTTTTTACCTATTTAACTACTAACAGTGAAATAGTGTGGCAATACATCCTAGAACCACTAGGGGCAAGGTTCTTTTACTTACACAATGGTTTGTTTTTAGAACCTGCGCCTGCAAGTTCTTGTGAGTTAGGATGATCACCCCCTCTTTTCTGCCTATGGCTGGGGAGCCATAAACCTTTCCGACCCATAGCTTTTGGAGGCAGTGAAAATCCTCCGCACCAAGATGAGTCTCCTGTAAAAGAGCTATATCAGTGTGGAGGCGTTTAAGATGCCTCAGAATCTTGGTTCGCTTAGAGGGGGAACGCAAGCCTTTAACATTCCAAGTTATTATGCGCATAACTCAGTAATGTTAAGGGCTTTGTTTTTTTTGAGTAACTAATGTGCGTCGTGCAAGAAGGACTCACGGTTTGGATGTAGTTATTGAAATAGGCCCCGCTGGATTGAACATCGGTAGATTCCTTTGAGGGAAGAGATGAAGGGGGGACAAGGGTGGAAACAAAACTAAAAAAGACAGAAACAAAAACAAAGTTAGTGCTCAATACAAAAAACAAGCTTTCTGGACTTCACTTTTTTCCTCAAGTGTAATCTAGTCTACCCTGGCGTATCCGCCCTTTAGGCTCTGACATGAGTAATTTCTGTAGGGGAGAAAACTCAGCCAAAATATGAGGACTGGAGTGAATGAGAGATAACATTTTGCAATTTACTGCACTGTGTTGATTTGGTCCGTACTGCACAAAGTTAGCCATACGTACTTGCCCCGATGTGGGACCTTGGGATCAGGTGCGGGCTTGTGGTGTGCCCCCGTTGTTAGGGCGTAATCTTTTCGCTGGATCTTTCCTAGGGCTCCTTTGCTCTCTTGCATTGGGTTAAAGGGTATCCTGGGAAGTACTGTTGCTCAATGCTCTGACTGCCGTGGATCTGATGTAAGCTTGCGTGTGTGGAAAGTGAGCTGTTCGCCGTTGGAGGATTGAATGCGTAAAATGGCCGGGAAGGTTAGGGAGAGGCAAACCTTTTGCTTGAATAACTCTGAGCAGACCGCTTGAAACGCTTTGCGTTTTTTTGACACTTCTGCTGAATAGTCCGCGAATATCAACAGATTAGCACCCTCAACTCTTAGGCTTCAGGTTTTCCTGAAGGCCTGCAGGACTGCAAGTCTGTCAGCGTAGTTAAGGAACTTTACAATTACCACTCTAGGAGATTTACGGTTTGCGTCTGGCGGGCCCACTCTGTGGGCTCTTTCTACTAGGTAGAAGTAGGTGCAGGTAGGCCCAAAGCCTCAGGGATGCGTGAGGAGCAGAGGTGAAAGAGCGCGTTATTTGGACAGTTTTCCGGAAGCCCTATGATCCTTAAGTTGTTCCTTCGGGACCTATTTTCGAGATCCTTGAGCTTTTCCTGTATGGCAGCGTAGTGTAGGTGATATTGCGCTAAGGCCTGTGGAGAACAAGAGAGGGTTTGTGTAAAAAGTGTCAGGGCGAGCAGCTAGCCCACAATCAAACTAATTACTAATCCAGACATGTATACAATCGGTATAGCGCTCAGCCGTTCAAGTTAATATAGATATGCACAACAATAATTGTATATAGATGTGTATGATTAGTATAACGTAGGAAAGTTCATATCAATCAATCGTCCCTAGAGGGGGTTGGATAGATACAAAGTCCTTGGTCAAAAGGTCTTGTACATTCAATACATCAATCTTCACGAGAAAGGGATCAGAGATTCTCCAGTCGTGTTAAGATGGAGGCTTACCAGAAATCAGGTAAGGTAGAGCATCGGACCCTCACCGGGTGCCAAGGTATGGTTGAAGGCAGGGATGCACGTCTCGCGTTCCACCGGAAGATGAGAGGAGTTTATCCTGGATTGTTGTGAGGCTGGCTCCTGTGGGACCTGGGTCTTTGGATGGTGGGACGTCCTCCGGTCGTTGTTGTGCGTCATACACTCCGGGGCGAAAAAGTTGGTCTTGCTTGTAAGACGCAGGTATCCAAAGGTTCCTACCACTCGTCCTTAGTGGCAATAGGTATGGGGTATGTAGTTTCCAATGAGGTCAGGAACGGAAGGGATGGAGAAAACTCAAATAGTGTAAAAACCTCTTGGCTTGAGGTATATTTATTTTACAAAGGTTAAAAAACCGTCAGGCAGATAGAAGTTTAAAAGCAAACAGCATGCAGCAAATCAGGGTAACTGGTTCCCGATGCGTTTCGTATAAACATACGTCATCTGGGGTTACCATATCTCTGAGTTGCTGCAGTATATATAGCAGTCGTGCACCTTTAATTTGGGATACTAAGGAGCCGCCCCCAAACTCGTGGTGGGCATATGGGGAAGTACTTCCGGTATCAGCAGATGTAATTGGCTAATAAAACCACATTGGAGACAACAGAACTACTCAATTCAGGTCTCAGGGTCAGGGTGGAGGGAGTGCCATGATTGCTGTAACAAAAATCGAGGTTTACGTTGAACAAAGAATGGTATATCAATAAGGGTAATGACAAAGACATCTCAGGACTACTTCCGGTTCAACCGGAAGTGGACGGTCCGTGTTTAAAACAAAACGTGAAACGTGTGTAAACTACAGGGTGTCCATATGTAGGGTGTGTATACCATCATACAGGCTGCAACCGGGAGGTGGCCGCCCATAGAAGCCCCCACTACCATCTCCCCGCAGGGTTAGAAAAAGTGATGTGACGTCATATCCGCTTCAGCGGCGGAAGTCCGTCATCCGGAAGTCGGGGTTTGTGTCAGCGAGACATACTCTGCTGACACCTGTGTGTGCAGTCCTGTGATGGACAATCGGCACGCATAGAAAGCATGCAAATAGCATGTGATCGCATGTGTGTGTGGTGTTGTGTCACAAAAGACAATGTTGGTGAGTGGTAAGAGGAAATGATGGGTAAGAACAAGAAATGCATGTGGTCCATGTGATATACTCAATATATATACATAAACATATACATAAAAAATGCAAATAAAAATATAAAAAATAAAAAATAATCATAAATCCCTCTATAATGGTGAGATACACCGTATAAAAAAACGTACTGAAAAATCCGTACTGAAAAAATCTTACATCCCTTTAAGGTGCATGAGGCTTTACAGAGCATATTGATAAAAAATATAAATAAATATATTCAGGATTAGTGTACAAAGGACGTGAGAAGTATGCCTCTATGTGGGGCTGACATTGATCAGGATTGGTTAATGAAAGAGTTGATGTCCCAATCAACGTTTAACCCGTGGAGCGTGTAAGTTTTAAGCTGATATATCCAATAGACCTCTTGCTGTGAGACACCCCTTATGTTACTTCCCCTCCAGTGTGGGACGAATTTGTCAATAACAGAGAAGGTGGTGCCGCTGGGATCCCTATCGTGTGCCCTAAGGTAGTGTTTGGGCACACTGTGATTAGTTTTTCCTTTTATAATATTGGTTATGTGCTTACTCTAATCGAGAATGTTCTGATGGTACGCCCAATATATTGCTTACCACAGGGGCAGGTAATCATATAAACGACATTTTTCGTTTCGCACGTACAAAAGTGTCTAATGGTATATGTGGCCCCAGTGGTGGTAGAGGAGAAGTAAAGAATCTTTCTATCTTTGCGTTGGTTCAGTTTGCAGACTCTGCATCTCCTGCAAGGATAAAAACCTTTCAGGTTATGGAAGAAGGATGGTCTTGTTGGTGGGTCTAGGACATTAGGTGCAATTTTGTGTCTCAGGGAAGGAATCCCTCTAAAAATCACTTTAGCTGTTTCAGGTAGTAAGGGTCCTAGAACCCGGTCACTCCGTAGGATGTCCCAGTGCTTCCGGACAATATTAAGGAACTTCCTGTGCTGAGTTGAAAAAGAGGTAAACATTGACCATTTGAAATGCTGGTCTTTATCTGTTGTGGGTCTGGATTGTGTGCATGTCAGGTTCCTTCTGTCCGTGTTTTAGGCCCTTTTAATTTCTTCATCAATCTGGGATTCTTCGTAACCTTTATCCAGGAATCTATCTTTCAGAATCCTGGCCTGGGATTTATAGTCCTCTAGGTCCGTACAGTTTCTCCTAATTCTGAGGATCTGGCTCCTCGGTACAGACTTTAGCCAGGAGTTATGATGACAGCTGTCGGTAGAGATATAGCCGTTCCTATCGGTTGGTTTGAAATAGGTACGTGTTTTCAGACCGTCGTCATCGTTAGAGATTTCGAGGTCAAGAAAATGTATAGTGGTACGGCTGGCTGTAAACTCCAGGGAGATGCCTCTATCATTTGTGTTAAGGAATGAGAAGAAGACATCCAATTCTTTTTCTGTGCCCTTCCACAGGAGTATGGCAGCGTAGGTGCCATCGTATTTTTCAAGGGTGCCGTTTATGTGGTAGATCTCGTCATCTATGTCAGAGATTCTGGCCTCCACAGCAGATGTTCTGCGGGCCTGTTCCCCCATGTCCTTTCTTAGCTGTGCCATACCTGTCTGGACGGCCGCATCCACCACCTGGGTTATGTTTGGAAGGAGTAGGGCCACCACAGCTTGTGCGATTTTTGTGTATTCATCTGGCTGCGGAACGTTCTAATGCTCCGGGGCCTGCAGCTCCATTGTGTCTGATGCCTGCTCCGCCGCCGCGGCCATCTTGGTACACCCGTCCACCGGAGGCTGAGGGATCGTTCGCCCTGGAGACGGTGAATCGGTCCGGGGGGTCGTTAAAAACTTCTCCATGAGGTGGAGGCGAGTGTCCCCTCTAGGGCAAGTCGAATGTGGAGGCTGGGTTCCCGTTATAAACGCTGGTATTCGCCTGTGGGAGCGGAGCTGCACGCCGTCACTCCTCACACATGAGGCGCCGGAACCGGAAGTCGCAAAGTTAATTTTAAGCCCTGAGCAGGATCTGAAGGTCTCGAAAATGTTTTTGATGAGGGGTATGTCCGCTTGGGGTTTGGATGTAAAAATTAAGATATCATCCGCAAATAGAGCTGTGCGGATCTCTTGGGAACCTATCTGGAATCCGTGTAGCTCTTGGTGGGAGGTCAGAAAATGGGAGAGAGGTTCTATAGCCATGTTAAAAAGCAACGGCGATAGCGGGCATCCCTGTCTTGTCCCTTTGTATAAATTGATGGAACTGGAGAGGAGGCCAGCAGCTACGACTATGGCCTTTGGAGCTGAGTACATCTGCCGTATCAGGTGCAGGAAGGGGCCTGCAAACCCCAATTTTATTAGGACCATGTCTAGCCAGCGGAAGTTGATGTTGTCAAACGCCTTTTCGGCGTCTAGTGTTATGATCGCTGACTCTTCCATGGGGCTATTCCTGGCTCTCTCCAGTGCCATCAGTACCTTACAGATATTGGAAGTGGCGGATCTGCCCTGGGTGAAGCCCGCTTGGGCCGGGTGGATGATATTGGGCATAATGGATGCGAGTCTGTTCGTTAATATTTTTTATAATAGTTTGGAGTCTCCGTTGAGTAGGGAGATGGGCCGATACGCCCCTGGGTCTGTATGGTCTTTCCCTTTTTGTGTATGAGCTTTATGTGGGCTTGGAAGCCTGAGGGTAAGTAAAGGCCCCCTTCAAGTATTTTCTGGAAGACTTCCAGAAGCGGTGTGATTAGTGTGTCCACATTTAGCTTGTAAAATTCTGGGGTAAACCCGTCTGGTCCCGGTGCCTTTCCTATGGGGAGCAATTTTATGGCGTCACGCAATTCCTGTTCCAAGATGGGCCCGTTTAATTGGGATAAGGATTTGGGGTCTATCTCAGGGAGGGCCACCCTAGTTAGAAAGTTTGCCGCTTTTTCCTCATCGATTGGATCTGGGTCATACAGGGTGGTGTAAAATTGCTCAAGGACCTGATTGACATCTTTAGGTGCTGTAACCAACGTGCCGCTTCTGGTTTTTAGGGCCTTGATGTGGGTGGGGGGGTGCATGCCCTTACATAATGTGGCTAGCAGCTTGCCTGGCTTGTTTCCGAATTTATGATACTTCAGACCCTGCTCTGCTTTATGGAGGCGCTCCTGAGCTTCAGCCCAATGATCAAATTGGCTTTTTGCTTGCTTCCAAGCATCTCTGTTGTCCGTGGTGTTACTGGAAGAAAGCTCCAGTTGGGCCCTTCTAAGTGCCGCACTGGATTCCAAGAAATTTCTTGCTATTTGTTTTTTGTATCCCGCCGCGTAAGATATTATCCTGCCTCTGAGCACCGCCTTTCCCGCGTCCCAAAACAGGTTAGGGTTTGTCATATGTAACTGGTTAGTTTGGGAATATTCTTCCCAGGTGGTTCTTATCACCTTCTGTAATGTTTTATCTTTTGCAAGGTAGCTAGGGAAGCGCCATACAGGGGGTTTTGTCTGGTAGTCTAGGCCTGGAAATGTCACCGATACTGGGGAATGGTCAGAGATGACCATGGTTTCTATCTGAGGTGAGGAGGCCAAAGGTAGAAGGAGAGGGTTTAGGAGAATGTAGTCTATGCGAGACATAGAGTCATGGGAAGGCGAGAAGAATGTGAATTCCTTAGCCTCTGTATTGACCAGTCGCCAGAAATCTGTGATTTTCACATTCCGCAAATTTTTGTAGCAGAGTAGTGGGGGCTAGGTCTAGTCTCTGAGTGATTTGGGGTCTCCCTGTCAATCTGTCCTCTAAGGGGGTCATCACTTGATTGAAATCACCTGCAATAACATGTGGAAGGTGCAGGAAGGGAGCCGTATGGGCTGTAAGCTTTTGGAAAAAGGAGGTGGTAGGAGAATTTGGGGCGTAGACATTTGTTATGGCTCAGGACCTTGAGCACGATTGGATGACAACTGATGTTAGTCTGCCCTCTGAAACAGAGTGCATCGATTTTTAATTTCCCTTGGAAGTTCTTGTGGAATAAAATTGTAGCCCCTGCCTTGCCCTTCACCGCCAGGGAACCTATCACCCATCCAACCCATAATTTTCACATCCGTTCAAAGTCAGATTGGGGGAGGTGGGTTTCCTGCAACAGCGCTACATCTGCCTTCAACCTCTTTAGGTGTCGTAGGACGGCCATCCGCTTATTGGGGGACCGAAGGCCTTTAAAGTTCCAAGAAACTAGTTTCATTCTAGGAGTGGAGTCAAGTGGGGTCGTAAGCCAGGATGTAAATCAGTGAGCGTAAGTGTTTTGGGTGGAAGGTTGTCTCTAAAGTCTGCCTTGGATATAGGTGTAGAGTCAGAGGAAGAATGACCGGGGGTAGAATTTTGGAGAGCGGGATTGGGTCTGGATCTGAGTAGGGGGGTCCCTCAGCAACCTACGTGTTGCGTTGAGGGCTTTAGGAAGACTGTACTTCGCTTCTTTCCACATGTGATATCACCTAAACCGAACAGCGTTATCCAGGCCAAGAGATGGTGACATTTTCCCTCACCAGGATTAGTGTCCTGTGTGACTAGAAGTAGGGCTGACTCCTCCGCAGCTACTTACACCACCTCTCTCCCCCCCGAGAAAGGGGGGGTGGCTTATGGGTCAGGTCCCGGCCTAGGGTAAAGCTTTTTAAAGCCCGCTGGGCTTCACCTTCACAAAAAGAAATATAAATTCAAGAAAACTGCGGGCACGTCAAACATCTTAATGCAACAAGATATACATTACCAACAAATAAAAGATAAACAAGGCGCGGGTGCCAGGTAGCTGTCCGCCAGTCTTATTCAAAGCGCAGGTAATTGAGTAGGCTGAGTCTTTGTAGACTGGAGCGGCTAACAAATCTATGCAAGGATTCAATGCCGTTGGCCCCAATTTGCGAGGTCCACCAGTCGCATCTTTTTCGCAGGGTCTTTCCGTGGACTCCTTCTCTCCCTGGATTCTCCTGAAAGTGGTGAGGGCCGCGGCCCGGTTGTATCCATGGGGATTTGGAGATGTGAGTGAAGAAATTGAATCGCTTCTTCTGGGTCAGAGAATGATTTGGGGTCTCCTTTGTGGTCAGTAAATTTTAGTATTGCTGGGAATGCCAGAGTAAATTTGATTTTTTTTTCTCCACAAGAATTGCGCAGGTGGGTTGAAAGGCTTTTCTCTTTTTCGAAACCTCCAGGGAATAGTCTGCAAAAATCAGAAGTTTATGGCCTTCTACTTGTAGGGACTTCGATTTGCGAAAGAAGCGAAGAATGTTGTTTTTGTCCGTGTAATTTAGATGGCGTACTATCACTGGTCTTGGGGTGCGTCTTTCGTTTGATGGAGCTCCCAGTCTGTGTGCTCTTTCCACCATGCAATGTCCTGAAATACCCAGGGCAGCTGGGATGCGAGTGACGCAGATGTCCGGTAGAACCTCCTGGAGAATGGATTCGGGGAGACCTATAATGCGCAGGTTGTTCCTCCTACTGCGATTTTCAAAGTCGTCCAATTTTTCAAGCAGGTACTGCTGTGTTTGCTTAAACTGATGTTCCGTGAAGGAGGATTGTACATCATCTTCTATATCGGAGATTCTGGCCTCAAGCTCTCCTATGCGCTTTGTGTGCTCTCCCAGCTCCTGTCTGAGCTGGGCGATTCCTGCTGCCACCGCTCGGTCGACCGCGGCCGTTATGGAGGGTGTCAGAAGTGCTGCCATGGCCTGGGCCAGGCCCTCTAGTTGGCTATCCAGGTAGGAAGGGAGGGCTGGTGCCTGAGATGCAGCTTGGTGTTCCGCTGGCTCCGAGGGCTGTGCCGTGTGAAGCGTGGACGGAGCTCCGTCCGCCATTTTAGGCGAAACTTCGTTCGTTGCACCAACGATCACACGAGACTGACCGGCTGCCCCGCTTACCACGTGGGGAACGAACCGATCCATCCGCCGGGCTTCTGTAGGGTGTTGATCGCTGGCTGGGGAGGGTAGTTGGTGGTCGGAGAGGGGTTTTAGGCAGGTTTTTTAAGCCTGGAGGCCTGGAGCCACTGTTCCCTGCTCCCTCACATGCGGCACCGGAACCGGAATTAGCAGTGTTTTAGGTGAAGGTTACTACTTTGTTTTAATAAAACTGTCCTTCATACTACACCATGAGGATCTGTATTTTATTCCATGTGTGAGCCGAGCACCATCTGTCACTGTGTGATACTCACTTCATGAGGATTTGTAACCATATGGAAACGCATTATCTTCTATTCTAAGGTGAACAGCCATTGCACACAGTGGTGGATTATTTTACGGACTGAGCACCTGACTGCACTATTATTTTGGACATCACTGGATCACAGCACTGTTTTTTATGATGTTCACCATTTCTATACTGCACTTTGTCATCACTATTTACTGTGGAGGTTTTTAAAGTGATAATCACTGGTTTATTTGATTTTGTTTTTAACTACACCTTTTTCTGCTGATTTTCTGTTCACTCTTTGCACTATATCAGTATATATCAGTTTGGTGAATATTTAGAAGTGACACATGTTATTTGATTGCTGCATATTTTTGTGATTGATTTGCACAGTATTATTGTATTTAATTATCACACTTAGATTTAATGCCACTCCGCTTATTGAATTATATTCTCACCAGCCTCACTACCGCTGCAAAATGACATATCTATGGCTGGCTGGTGTTTGTAAGCATACTGTCCATGGATCCTGTGTGACATCATTCAGTGTTTTTTTTTTTTTTTTTGCATTAGTATGTATCCCCTATGGCATTACTCAGCTACCTGTGCCATTTTTTTAAAAACAAAAGATCATAAACTAGCCCTGAACAAGGTCAGAAAAATAGCAAGATTTGTCTCCAATATGCTCAGATAGGTTTTAGCATGATGTTCTGGGTACCCAAAAATTCCCAGTGGGTTTGTCAAACCCTCTAGGAACCAAACTTCGCCAGGTTAACTATTCCCTAGTGACCACTCACAAACCTCTCCAAAGGCAACATCTGAAAAATTGGCTTGTAGTCAAGGTAAAATGGGGGATCAGTACATACTACTTGATTCATTCAGAAAAATGAATATAAATGCTTTCAATTCTGCAGAGGTATTGCTAGCATCCTAACAAAGCTGGGCACAATACCAATCTAAGTGATCTTTTTGACAAATGGTGAAAATAGACATGTGCAAGAATAAGAGGTAGTGGTTAAATAGCATCTATGCTTCAAAGATTATAAATCATAGGCATAGAACAAAGAGAATCTGCAGAAGTCATCAGTTCTTGCTAAATCCAGTAAAATTCATTACATACGCCAGGCAAATATATTTTTGATATATTTTGTGCATTGGCAAATATTTAAAAGATGAGACCCTGTGAGCAGGCACCACTAGCAACGCACAACATGAGATATATTGACTTGTCATGTGTAATTCAATAAGAACTGATAGTTACAGCTACCATTTTTTACTCTCCATTTTCCATGCAAAGAAGTAGCAGTAAATGCACGCTGATCCTTAACATTATTTAAAGTACTCTGTTAATTATTTTACCATTGAAATTGTTAACAGGGCTAGGAAACATACACTCTTAAAATCCCTTTAGGGGCAGATTCTAGAGATGTTAATGTATTTTATCATATTATGAGTTTGAATGATATGGTAGCTTTGGGATATACTGTATATAAGACATTACATGTTACATGCTGACTTTGAACAAAGGGTACTGTAGATCTATAGCAAGCCTGATGGGGAGGATGTGGTCATTGTCAACACAGGGAAAACTACCAAGATACCTGAGAGAATGACAGGCTGTGTCCTGATTCTGAACTGTGATCCTTCGGCTAGAGCACTGATCTATGAGGTTCAAAGTGGTTCACTTTTACTGCTAGACAAGCACTTTCATGCTGTAAGGGATACAATTCTGTCACAAGATGCCATCTGGAATGTCTGCTGATACAGAACATTGATCTGACCCCTGCCCAAAAAGAAGGAACTAATTGTAGCTGTTTTGAATATGAAATGAAACTTTATATTCTAAGATATGATAAATAATCCATACTTGTATTCATGGTCAGTTGTAGCCAAAAATGTAACACAGAGATGAATCTCAGAATGTGCCATTCTGAAAGCATTTCAAGATAAATCACAAATAGGACAGTATCTTATCATATTCACACATATTTTTATTATAAGGAGTGCATGCTTGAAAAAAATGATGTATTGCTTCAGCAGTATGCACAGTATATTTGGGGAATGGCAAATAATTGACTATATATACAGTATGTATACAGTATCTCACAAGTGAGTACACCCCTCACATTTTTTGTAATTTTATTATATCTTTTCATGTGAACACTGAAGAAATGACTCTTTGCTACAGTGTAGAGTTGAGCGAACACCTGGATGTTTTGGGTTTGGTGAGTTTGGCTGAACTTCGCAAAAAAGTTTGGGTTCGGCACCGAACCTGACCCAAACTTTACCCCGAACCCCATTGAAGTCAATGGGGAACCGAACTTTTCGTCACAAAAATGACTGTAAAAAAGTCCTGGAAAGTGCTAGAGGGCTGCAAAAGGAAGTAAAATGATTTTAGAACAATAATCTGTCCCTTACAGCAACAGCAGGAACCTGACCCTATAGGAGTAGGCGATGATTTTAGAACAATAATCTGTCCCTTACAGCAACAGCAGGAACCTGACCCTATAGAACTAGAAGATGATTTTAGAACAGTCTGTCCCTCTAAGCAGTAGACTCTACCTAGTCCAGTCAGATTGTTCTGTAATGCAGGATGAGATGTTATTAGATCTGCAATCTGTCCCTAAAAACAGTAGTAGTAGTAATCTCTACCTAGTTCACAATCAGATCGTTCTGTAATGCAGGATGAGATGTTATTAATTCTGCAATCTGTCCCTCACAGCGCCGGCAGCATCCTCTCCCTACACTAGCCAGAGAGCATGTGACATGCAGCACTAAGTGACTCCAGCTTATAAAGAGGCTGGGTCACATGATGCACTGGCCAATCACAGCCATGCCATTGTAGGCATGGTTGTGATGGATTCTAAGGGCAAACCAGGGAAATGCTTGTTGATTGGCTGCCCTGCAGCTATTCAACATGCGTGATCAAAAACCCGAACCTAAACTTTTTTTCAAATGTCCGAGTTCGGGTCCGGGTCACATACACCCCAAAGTTCGGTACGGACCCGAACTTTACAGTTTGGGTTCGCTCAACTCTACTACAGTGTAAATGAGTAAATTTAGTGAACATGCTCAGTGTCATATTCAGAGGTTGTCTTTGGAAAATAGACGCATGAGTGCTGCCAGCATTGCTGCAGAGGTTGGAGGGGTGGGGAGTCAGCCTGTCACTGCTCAGACCATACGCCACACACTGCATCAAATTGGTCTGCATAGCTGTCATCCCAGAAGGGAACTTCTTCTAAATATAATGCACAAGAAAGCCCACAAACAGTTTGCTGAAGACAAGCAGAGTAAGGACATGAATTACTGGAACCATGTCCTGTGGTCTGATGAGACCAAGATAAACGTATTTGGTTCAGATGGTGTCAAGCGTGTGTGGTGGCAACCAGGTGAGGAGTACAAAGACAAGTGTGTCTTGCCTACAGTCAAGGATGATGGTGGGAGTGTCATGGTCTGAGGCTGCATGAGTGCTGCCAGCACTGGGGAGCTACAGTTCATTGAGGGAACCATGACTGCCAACATGTACTGTGACATACTGAAGCAGAGCATGATCCCCTCCCTTCGGAGACTGGGCTGCAGGGCAGTATTCCAACATAATAACAACCCCAAACACACCTCCAAGATGACCACTGCCTTGCTATAGAAGTTGAGGGTAAAGGTGATGGACTGGCCAATCATGTCTCCAGACCTAAACCCTACTGAGCATCTGTGGGGCATGCTCAAATGGAAGGTGGAGTAGCACAGGGTCTCTAATATCCACCAGCTCCATGATGTCGCCATGGAGGATTGGAAGAGGACTCCAGTGGCAACCTGTGAACTCCATGCCTAAGAGGGTTATGGCAGTGCTGGAAAATAATGGTGGGCACACAAAATATTGACATTTGGGCCCTATTTGGACATTTTCACTTGGGGTGTACTCATTTTTGTTGCCAGTGGTTTAGACATTAATGGCTGTGTGTTTAGTTATTTTGAGGGGACACTGTTATACAAGCTGTACACTCACTACTTTACATTAAGTGTCATTTCTTCAGTGTTGTCACATGAAAAGATATAATAAAATATTTACAAAAATTTGAGGGGTGTACTCACTTTTGTGAGATACTGTATTTATTATATACACATGGGGGTTGATTTACTAAAGCTTAATAGTGCAAAATTTGGTGCAGCTCTGCAAAGAAACCAATCAGCTTCAAGGTTTTATTTTCAAAGCTTGATTGAACAAGCTGAGGTTAGAAGCTGATTGGCTAGCATGCACAACTGCACCATTTTTGCACCCTCCAGCTTTAGTAAATCAACCCCATATACTGTATTGTTTAACTTTAAGTATGATTTTTAGTGCCCGTCACATTTTTGCTGCTGCTATTGTTAACCATTTGAGTCCTGGAGCATATTTCTCTCTTAATCTCACTCAGACCCAGTGTGTTCCTTTGTTTTTTGTTTCAGAGATGTCTTGGTTCTGGATCTTATATTGCATCTTATACCTTTTTAGCATTTGTATTCCACCCTAGTGTTTTATCTTTTTATCTATCTTATATTTTTTAGAGGGGGGGGGGGGATAGTAGATTGTATACTGTACATAGTTACATCAAGTTAGTCAAGTTTTTTTTAAAAAAAAGGAAAAAATCGAATTCAACTAATAGAAAAAAATAATAAACTAATATCAAAAACGTAATTTACACAATCCTATACATAGGTGATCCAGGGGAAGGCAGAAAAAAACAAAAACAAAACATGATCCAACTAGCTCTAGCGGGGAAGAAAACCCTTCCTGATCTCCCATGAGGCATATTCCCTGGATCAACTACCCCTGGTGTTATTACCTATAAATGTTAGTTTCTGCTTATATGTTGTGCATTTAGGAATTCATCCAGCTCTTTTTAAGATATTCTACTGAGCTGGCCGGAACTACTTCTTGAGGGAGGCTTTTCCACATTTTCACAGCTCTTACCCTTTCTGTATGTGAAGTTAAGTCTCTTTCCTGACAGACTCCATGGCAGCATACATATGGTTTAACCCTGCCTCCACTCCACCCCTATAGGACTAGAGTTGATCGAACCCGTGGATGTTTGGGTTCGGTGGGTTCAGCCGAACTTCGGAAAAAAGTCCGGGTTCGGTACCGAACTTTACCCCGAACCCATTGAATTCAATGGGGACCCGAACTTTTCGTCACAAAAATGACTGTAAAAGAGTCCTGGAAAGTGCTAGAGGGCTGCAAAATGATTTTAGAATAATCTGTCCCTTACAGCAATAGCAGGAACCTGACCCTATAGCACTAGGATGATTTTAGAACAATAATCTGTCCCTCTAAGCAGTAGACTCTACCTAGTCCAGTTAGATCTTTCTGTAATGCAGGATGAGATCTGCAATCTGTTCCTAAAAGCAGTAGTAGTAGTAGTAATATCTACCTATCTATCTGCAATCTGTCCCTCACAGCACAGGCAGCATCCTCTCCCTACACAACTCAGAGCATATGACATGCAGCACTGTGACTCCAGCCTCATATAGAGGCTGGGTTACATGATGCACTGGCCAATCACAGCCATGCCATTAGTAGGCATGGCTGTGATGGCTTCTAGGGAAAATCACGCTTGTTGATTGGCTACCCTGCAGCTATTTAACACGAGTGATCAAATACCCGAACCCAGAGATCGAACCCAAACTTTTTTTTAAATGTCCGGGTCACGGACACCCCAAAGTTCGGTACGAACCCGAACTTTACAGTTCGGGTTCGCTCAACTCTATATAGGACCCCACTCCCATAAATCTTTGCTTCGATAAGCCTTAGCTGTAAGCAGTGTATGGAGGGGGCAAACGAAAGAGGCCCTGGAAGAGCTAAAGCCTGGCCATTGGCAGGCAAGAGGTGCAATGGCCAGATAGCCCAGCTATTAGTAGATGGCCCTATCTGCCCCAAGCCTGGTGTGATCAACCTACCTGACCTGGTTTGATAGTGGAAGTAGGATTGAAGTTGTCGTGTGTGGTGATGTATACTTTTGTATTACATATTCCATGGCAGCAGTTTGTGTATTTTTTCTGTTTTTCTGTTTTCTTCCCTGGCTCTAGTGTATTCCAGCCTATGGCAGCTGGAGGGCATTGGCATTCCAAGCCACTGCTCTCTTCTGACCTTGCGTCCTTGGGTTATTCCTGCCCAGGGACTGAGCACACGGGCACTGTGGGCGACTGTGCCATCATTACTGCAGAGAAATTCAGTTGACAGTCAGTACTGTTGATATAGGGATTTCTCTGTAGGCAGCTTGCAGCAGTTTCCCAAAGTGCTGTGTGCAATCATCACAGGGTATGTTGTGCATTAACACTCTTGTATGCTGCCTCTGTGTGGTTCTGATATGATTTGATCACCTGGGCAGGTTGTCTGTCAGTGCAGTTTCACACTGTGGATGCATCACTGGGGGGGGGGG
>BLSH010025088.1:29130-45216 GCA_018402905.1 Glandirana rugosa | reverse complement strand
GAAGCTTTTCAACACGTGTAATAAAATACCAGAACCCCGGACCGAACCCATACTTTTTTTTTGAAATGTCCGGGTTCGGGTCTGGGTCCCGGACACCCAAAAGTTCAGTACGGGCCCGAACTTTACAGTTCGGGTTTGCTCAACTCTACCAACTACTACTGCAATAGGGACAGGTTCCTGTTGTTGCTCTGAGGGAGAGTTTATCGTTCTAAAACCATCTACTACTGCATTAGGGAGAGGTTCCTGTTGGTGATCTGAGGATGAGTTTATTGTTATAAAACCATCTACTACTGCATTAGGGAAAGGTTCCGGTTGGTGCTCTGAGGGAGAGTTTATTGTTATAATACCATCTACTACTGCATTAGGGAGAGGTTCCTGTTGGTGCTCTGAGGGAGAGATTATCATTCTAAAACCATCTACTACTGCATTAGGGTTAGGTTCCTCTTGGTGCTCTGAGGGAGAGATTATCATTCTAAAACCAACTACTACTGCATTAGGGAGAGGTTCCAGTTGGTGCTCTGAGGGAAAGATTATCGTTCTAAAACCATCTACTACTGCATTAGGGACAGGTTCCTGTTGGGTCTCTGAGGGATAGTTTATCGTTATGAAAAAAAATACTACTGCATTAGGGAGAGGTTCCTGTTGGTGCTCTGAGGGAGAGTTTATCCTTCTAAAACCATCCCCTACTGCATTAGGGAGAGGTTCCTGTTGGTGCTCTGAGGGAGAGTTTATCTTTCTAAAACCAACTACTACTGCATTATGGAGCCGTTCCTGTTGGTGCTCTGAGGGAGAGTTTATCATTCTAAAATTAACTCCTACTGCATTAGGGAGAGGTTCCTGTTGGTGCTGTGAGGGAGAGATTATTGTTCTAAAATCATCTCATACTGCAGTAGGGACAGGTTCCTGTCAGTGCTGTGAAAGACAGATTATCGTTAAAATCATCTCATACTGGTGCAGGGAGAGGTTCCTGCTGCTGGTGTGAGCGGTGCATTTCTTGCACAAAAATAAAAACTGCATCTATAATTTTCTTTTTTTTTTTTAATTTCTGATCTATATTAAGGATGATTGGTAATTGTCCCTAAACCCAGCCCTCCTTGTTAGTTGTATTTGGATGTATTTTAGTCCCTGACTTTGTCCGGCTGCTGCTGTGTTAATTTACAATACTCTGTGCTGTCATTTAACTCTTAGTGTGCTTGGCTTTTGTGCACCAATTGTCAAATGTCAGCAGCGCCTGGATATCTTTCTGCTGTTAATAGTTTTTTTCAGGGTATTTTTTCTAAACGTCAATGCTCTCATAAATGTTCTTACATAGTTCTGTGCATATAGTAAATAAATTATCTATAGCATAATATATAAATGAATAACTTTAAGATCAATGCATATATGAAACTCTAAGATCGATGCATGTATAAAACTTTTAGATCAATCTGTATCAAGTCCATAAAATCCAATAAAACAGCGGTGCTCTATTGCTTTTTCCCTTATTTAAAATAGTCTCTCTTTTTGGGTTGTTTCCAATCTTTTTTGGGTTTAGATTCGGAACCAGTCCACAGAGTGCAGCTCTTCAGTTTTTCTGCCTATGGTGTTCCTCTTTCTTTATCCCCTTTCTTATCGCCACTTACCAGAGATATGGTCTTGTAGCGCTTTCCTGCTTCTTTTGGGTGAGCTGGCAACCCCTCTGTGTTTTCTTCCTACGGCTCTCTCCTGTTATAGGTAATCTCTCAGTTGATTTCAGTGGCATGTAAAGATCAAAGGGTGGAGACTCATAGTGTAAAACCGTATGCTTTATTTTACAAAATCCCCCTTTCCCCTAAAAACATGGTTACATTGCTTCTTATAACAGTGTGCCTTTTGTATATTGTACAATGATTTTACCAGCGCTCGCCTTCCTCTGTTTCTATTCCCTGGTAGTTGGGCGGAAACTCCTTATGACTTTCTCCTCTCTCTGTCTCCTGGTAATGATATTAAAGTTGTGTGATCACGCCCAGGCGCGTTTCGTCATTCCGTCTTTGTCAATGGGCGTGATCACACAACACGGCTGATGTTCTTTTGTAGTTGCGCTGAGCTTGAATTACCCGTCAGCTGTGAGGTCTAGTGATTACTATATTTGTTTATTTAGCCGTTGCGGGAAAACTACATGCTACTTGTATCGTTGCGCTATTTGTATTTGACACATTGTTTCAATTTTATAATGTGCTGGAGAATCCTCTTTTAATCTCATGCTATTTACGGTATTTTAGGAATTCTGTGACATGAAGCATTCTCTCGTCCTATTTGTCATTTTATAGTATTAGTGGCTGTAATTGAAATAAAATAGAATGTTATATTTTTTAAGGACATTACATTTTGTGTTGAGATTAATGATTAGGTGTTGGTTATTTTTCTTTGTTTAAAGCGATTACCGCTTATCAGTTTTTTGGCTGAATCTGTATGATCCTATCTCCCTGTTTTGCTCCTTGGTTGTTCGTCCAATTTAGTCTGTGCTTACCATACATTGTGTGATTTTGATCTGGTGGGTTTTTCTTAGTTTCTTTCATTCTTTTCTTTTCTTATGCTATGTGTTAATTTTGGATTCTTACTCCACATATGTATGTTTTCTACTCTGTGTGTGTAATTTTTTTATATTGTTTAGCTATTTCCGTTTTTATTGAAGATAACCCTTTGTTGGAATTGGTTATTTTTTAAAACGATTTATGGGGCCCTTTTTGTGTTTTGTAAGATTATTTTTTGATTTGTTTGTTTTATATTATGTTTGGTCTTTTGTGCTCTTTCATGTTAGTATTCCATTTGTTTTGCTAGTTGCTGACTTGGTTTTAATAGTCACTTATAAAACTGTTGACATCCAATTCTATGTTTAACCCTTTGGGAAATAAGGAGTCTGTGCTGTATATCCAGTACGTTTCGCTTTTGGAAATCTCCCTTACTAGGTTGGCTCCTCTCCACGGTGCTTGTATTTTATCTATGCCCCAAAGTTTTAACCCCCTGGGGTCTCTGGCGTGTTTTTGTTTGAAATGTAATGATATGCTGTGATCTTTGTATCCTTTCTTTATATTTTCTATGTGTTCTGATATGACTCTTGCTGAGTTTTCTCTTGGTGCGGCCTATGTACATTAGTCGGCATGGGCATAGAAGGGCACACACGACATGCGTAGATTGGCATGTTATGCATTCTTTTATTGCAAATTTTTTGTTATTTGAAGGTGATGTAAATTCTGTTAGGCCTCTCAGGTGATGGTCCACTTGCTGGCATGCCTTGCATCTCCTGCAGGCAAAAAATCCTTGTTTTTCCCAGAACATCTTTGGTTTAATAGGTGGATTCAATATTTTCTTTACTATTCTGTCTCCAAATGCTTGATTGTTCTTGTATATGAAGACTGTTTTTTCTGGTAGGGATTTGTTCAAGGTCTTGTCCATTCTTAGTACTTCCCAGTGTTTGTGAAATATGTATTCTACTTCTCTGTGTTGCTCATGATACTCTGATATGAATCCCCATTCATGTCTGGTTGTTTCTACTTTTTCCTGATCTTTTATGCTATTCTCCTGAGATGTTTCTTTCATCTTCCTCCTAGTGGTTTCCAGTATCTCACTGTGGTACCCTTTTTCTTGGAATCTTTGTTTTATGATTAGTGATTGTGCTTCATAGTCTTCATCCGATGTGCAGTTTCTCCGAATTCTTGCGAATTGTCCTTTTGGGATGTTTTGTAGCCATTTGGGGTGGTGTCCGCTGCTGATGGGTAGGTACCCATTCCTGTCTGTCGGTTTGAAGTATGCCTTTGTTTCCAAATGATCTCCTTTTCTCATAATGGTGAGGTCCAGGTAGTTTACTTGTTCTTCATTCCACTGAAAGTCCAACACTATGTTTTGATTATTGGAATTCAGGTATTGGGTGTATTCCTTTAGTGAGGCCTCCGTGCTTACCCATATAAAGAAGAGGTCATCTATGAACCTTTTGTAGAAGATTAGCTCTTTTCTCTTGGTGTTGTAGATGGTCTTGTCCTCACACTGGCTCATAAAAAGGTTTGCTAAGCTCGGAGCATACTTCGCTCCCATTGCTACGCCTCTTTTTTGTGTAAAGAATTGATTGTTGTACCAAAAATAGTTGTGAGATAAACAATATTCCAGTAGCATTTTCAAGAACCTCTTTTGTGTGTCCGGTAGGTTGTCTCTTTGGCTGAGTGCCCAATTTAAAGCCAATAGTGCATCCTCGTGCTGGATGATTGTGTACAAGGATGACACGTCAGCTGTCACCAAATAAGCTTTTTGATCTGAAATGAAATTGATTCTTTTGATTTGTTGTAATAAGTCCTTTGTGTCTTTAAGATATGCTTTGGTGTTTATTACGCTTTCCTGGAGGAAGTGGTCTAAGTATTCTCCCGTACGTGATGTTACCAAATTTATACCATTTACTATGGGTCTTGCGGGTGGTTGCGTGGGATTTTTGTGTATCTTGGGTACTGTGTATATGGTTGGTATCCTGTTGAAGCTCGGGTTGAAATATCTTTTTTCTTTTTTCGTTATGATTTTTTTTGGTATCCGTATTCTATTTCTGTTTCTAATTCTTTCCTGTATTGTGTTGTGGGGTCCTTCTGAAGTTTATTGTATGTCTGTTGGTCTGCTAGCATTTCTTCCAGCTGTGTGTGGTAGTACTCCTCCTTATCCAGGATTACTACTGCTCCCCCTTTGTCTGCTGGTCTTATTATTATGTCCTTCCTTTTTTTCCAGGGCTCTAATGCCTTCTTCAATGTACCTGGCATACGGTTTTACATTATGAGTCTCCACCCTTTGATCTTTACATGCCACTGAAATCAAATGAGAGATGACCTATAACAGGAGAGAGCCGTAGGAAGAAAACACAGAGGGGTTGCCAGCCAAAAGAAGCAGGAAAGCGCTACAAGACCATATCTCTGGTAAGTGGGGATCTGAAAGGGGATAAAGAAAGAGGAACACCATAGGCAGAAAAACTGAAGAGCTTCGCTTTGTGGACTGGTTCCGAATCTAAACCCAAAAAAGATTGGAAACAACCCAAAAAGAGACTATTTTAAATAAGGGAAAAAGCAATAGAGCACCACTGTTTTATTGGATTTTATGGACTTGATTCACATTGATCTAAAAGTTTTTTTATACATGCATCGATCTTAGAGTTTCATATATGCATTGATCTTAAAGTTATTCATTTATATATTATGCTATAGATAATTTATTTACTATATGCCCAGAACTATGTAAGAACATTTATGAGAGCATTGATGTTTAGAAAAAATACCCCGAAAAAAACTATTAACAGCAGAAAGATATCCAGGCGCTGCTGACATTTGACAATTGGTGAGCAAAAGCCAAGCACACTAAGAGTTAAATGACAGCACAGAATAATAATAATTTATTCTTCTTTTTTTTGTATTAATAAATAGTGCTACAAAGTACATTTGTGTCCAGAATGAGGAGAGCGTCAAATAAGGGACGTGGTGGTGGTCGTGGTGCTGCTGGTGCTGCTGGTGCTGCTGGTGTTGGTGGTGTTGCTGAAGCTCCTGTTGCAAGGAGAGGACGTGGTCGATCTGTGCCAGCTTCACTCACAAGTGAAACACCTTCCTCAGGTAGCCAACAGAACCTTCAATGTTATATGGTAGGCCCGAATGGCGCTCAAAGAATGGTGAGGCCAGAACAAGTACAGGCGATAATAGATTGGGTGGCTGACAATGCCTCCAGTTCCTTCACATTGTCTCCCACCCGGTCCCTTGATGGAAGCTCAGAGTTGGCACCTGAACCCCATGGCCAATCTGTCTTTCACCTCAGCCCCTTGTAAATCAGCCAAGCAGTCTGAGCCCCAAGTCATGCAGCAGTCTCTTATGCTTTTTGATGACTCTGCTGCTGTGCTTTCCGTGGGCCATCCACATAGCCCTGGCCCAGAAGTGGAAGTCATTGAGTGCACTGATGCCCAACCACTTCTGGTTCAGGATGAGGACATGGAAAAACCACGGCAGCACGTCTGTGATGATGATGACGAAACACAGGTGCCAACTGCTACGGCTTTCTACAGTGTGCAGACTGACGGGGAGGGCAGTGCTGAAGGGTGGGTGGAAGATGATGTGGAGGATGATGAGGTCCTAGACCCCACATGGAATGAAGGTCATGTGAGTGATGTGTGCAGTTTGAAGGAAGAGGTGGTGGTCGCACAGAGGCACCAGCACAGCAAAAAGAAGCAGGTTGCAAAAGCGGAGCGAGCGTCCCCTAGACAGTACGCCTGCGACTACCCAATGCACCCAGAGACCTAGCCCTCCACAGGCAGCGCAAAGGTGTTCCCCAGCAAGGCAGTTCTTCAGACAATGTGCTGACGACAAGACACGAGTGGTTTGCACACTGTGCAATGAGACCCTGAAGCTAGGCATAAATGTTCTATACCTGAGCACAACCTGCATGACCAGGCATCTAAATTCAAAGCACTTGCTGCAGTGGAATAAGTACCTCAAAATCCAAGAAATGTCTCTTCCTCCTACTGCTTCCTCTTCTGCTGCTGCCTCGGCCTCTTCCTCCACCTCTACAGTGCCAGTGTCACCTGCCACCCAGCAAACAGATGATGTGACAGCAATGCCACCATGTCCGTCAACGTCCCCAAACATTTCCACACGGTCCCATGGAAACTTACAGCTCTCCATCTCACAAACACTGGAGAGAAAGAGGAAGTATCCCCCTACCCACCTGCGATCCCTGGCCCTGAATGCCAGCATTTCAAAATTCCTGGCCTTTGAAATGCTGTCATTCCGTCTGGTGGACACGGACAGTTTTAAAAACCTGATGGCGGTGGCTGTCACACAGTACGTGGTTCCCAGCCACCACTACTTTTCCAGACGAGCCATCCCTTCCCTGCACAAACAAGTCAGGGACAAGATCAAGTGAGCACTGCGCAAAGCCACCTGTGGTAAGGTCCACATAACCACTGATACGTGGACCAGTAAGCTCGGGCAGGGACGCTATATCTCGCTAACTGCACACTGGGCGAATGTAGTGGCGGGTGGGCCTGAGGCGGCTAGCCGTTTGGCGCATGTCCTTCTGTCACCCAGGATTGCAGGGCATTTCTCTTTGCCTCCTGTTGCCTCCTCCTCCTACTGCGCTTCCTCCTCCTCCTCTACCACCTCCTCATCCGCTCAGTGTAACACCTTCACCACCAACTTCAGCACATCCAGGGGGAAATGACAGCAGGCTGTTTTAAAAACTGATATGTTTGGGGGATAAACCCCACACTGCGCAGCAGCTGTGGACGGGCATTGAACAACAGACTGAAGAGTGGTTGTTGCCACTGAGCCTTAAGTCTGGCCTGGTGGTGTGCGATAATGGGCGAAATCTCGTAGCAGCTCTGGGCCTAGCCGGTTTGACTCACATCCCTTGCCTGGCACATGTGCTGAATTTGGTGGTGCAGAAATTTCTAAAAAAACTCCCCGGATATGTCAGAGCTGCTGCAGAAAGTGCGGGCCGTCTGTGCGTGCTTTCGGCATTCTCACACTTCGGCCTTCCTACTCACCGCCTCCTATGTGACGTGCCCACAAGGTGGAACTCAACCTTGCACATGCTGGAGAGACTGTGCGAGCAGCAGCAGGCAATAGTGGAGTTTCAGCTGCAGCACGCACGGGTCAGTCGCTCTGAGGAACAGCACCACTTCACCACCAACGAGTGGGCCTCCATGCCAGACCTATGTACTATATTGCGGTGTTTCGAGTACTCCACCAACATGGCCAGTGCCGATGACACTGTTCTCAGCGTTACAATCCCACTTCTATGTCTCCTTGAAAAAACACTTTGGGCAATGATGGAAGAGGATGTGGCACAGGAGGGGCAGGAAGAGGGGTCATTTCCACGGTTATCAGGCCAGTCATTCACAAGTGGCTCGGAGGGTGGGTTCCTGCACCAGCATAGGCCAGGTAAACAATTTTCAAGCCAGGGGACAGTTCTGGAGGATGAGGAAAACGAGGATGATGATGAGTAGGAGGAGGAACCATGTTCACAGCAGGGTGGCACCCAACGCAGCTCGTGGTCATCACTGGAGCATGGCTGGGGGGATACCGAGGACACAGATGATACACCTCCCACAGAGGACAGCTTGTCTTTGCCTCTGGGCAGCCTGGTACACATGAGCGACTACATGCTGCAATGCTTGCTCAACGACAGCCGAGTTGCCCACATTTTAACTAGTGCTGACTACTGGGTGGCCACCCTGCTGGATCCCCATTACAAGGACAA
Source organism: Glandirana rugosa (assembly GCA_018402905.1). Classification (NCBI taxonomy): domain Eukaryota; kingdom Metazoa; phylum Chordata; class Amphibia; order Anura; family Ranidae; genus Glandirana; species Glandirana rugosa. The sequence continues at coordinate 36,987 of BLSH010025088.1, read as the reverse complement.
CGTGCCGTCCTTAATTCTCTCACTGGAGCGTGATCGGAAGATGCACGACTACAAGCGCACTCTGGTAGACGTGCTGCTGAGGGCATTCCCAAATGACACCGGGGGCTCAGTGGAAGCCCAAGGCGAAGGCAGAGGAGGAGGAAGAGGTCGCCAACGCAACTGTGGCACTGCCAGCACCTCAGAAGGCATTAGCATGGCTGAAATGTGGAAAAGCTTTATCAGCAGCACGCCACCACAAACAGCACCATCAGCTGATAGGCAGGAGCAGGAGGCAGCATTTCAGCAACATGGTGGAAGAGTATGTGTGCATACGCCTACACGTACTGACTGATGGGTCTGCCCCATTCGACTTCTGGGTCTCCAAATTGGGCACATGGCCTGAGCTTGCCCTTTATGCCTTGGAGGTGCTGGCCTGCCCTGCAGCCAGTGTATTGTCTGAACGTGTGTTTAGCATGGCAGGGGGCATTTTCACAGACAAGCGCAGCCGCCTGTCCACAGCCAACGTGGACAAGCTAACCTTTATTAAAATTAATCAGGCATGGATCCCACAAGACTTGTCTATACCTTGTGCAGAATAGACATTTAGACCGGCCTCACACAGCCATTGGTATCCTTTTTTTTTTTTTTTTTTTTTTTTGAATATGTCTCAATATTTTGGGGGCTACCCCAATTCTAAAAAATCAAACAAACAAACATAAAACAGTGTTGGCTACCTCCTCTTCCTCTTCCTCCTCCTCCTCCTCCACCACCGCCACTTCCACCTACACTGCCACGGTCACGGCCTAGTCAACCTCTAGGCTCCTAGTCCACATCCACCTCCTCCTCCCATTTTTATTTTTCTTATGTGGTTTTAAGTTATTTCCCTATGCACATTTGTTTACAGGACACTTGTCCTACTCTTACCCCCATTTTGCTTCCTTTTGCAGCCTTCTAGCCCTTTCCATGACTTTTTTACAGCCATTTTTGTGCCCAAAAGTTCGGGTCACCATTGACTTCAATGGGATTCGGTGTCTGGGGTCAAGTTCGGATCGAGTTCGGTGCCGGACCCGAACATTTTCACGAGGTTCAGCCAGACCCGACGAACTCGAACATGCAGGTGTCCGCTCAACTCTAGTGTTTGATATCAGTATAACTAAAGGTAAAACTGTTTATCCTGGAGACAACATGGAAGCATACAGTGATAGTAGCCCTGCCTACTTCCACCCACAGGACCAGTATATAGGTACAGTATAAACAGTTGACACCCATACAACAGCCCATTCCCTTTTTTGTCCTCATAGCACTCAGAGCCAGTGTCAAGTGAAGAAACCCTTACATGCCACCCTTGGTGGTTTTCTGTGCAGGTTCAACCTCTCCTATAGCACAGTCTCTGAGCTTGAGATGCTAAAGGCTCTGATAAGGCAAGACCCCTTCTGTGGATATTTTAGGGTGAAAACTGGGTGCTAAATAGCCCCACATACAGGAGTGCAGCCAATACTCTTTTCCTCAGAAGTGCTCTCCTTGTCTTGAGCATTCCTCCCAGGAAGTGAATGGATCCATGGAACTGTGACACTACATTTCCAGAACAAGTATGTTTTCTATTTTTTTTTAATTTACCTGTAATTTTTCTCATATGTTGTGTGTTAAATGTCCTCTTGGATGGCCTGTGGCTGCACTGTGTTCCAGTATGCATTCTAGTGGCCATTGTGGAGGAAAACGCTTGTCTACATTCAAGGGATAGATGCATAATGCTAAGCTGGAGAAGTGGATAGATTTCACATGGAGGCCATCTTGTGGTTGGGAAAGCACTGCCCAGTGGCCATCTTTTCATTGGGAAAACTACCTCGAAACCATCTTGGTAATAGGCAAAGTGAGAAAACTGCCAGGAGATGTAGGCAGGCAGAAGAGTGGTGGAAAATGGTTTACAGAGCCAGGGGCTTGCAGATAGGGCATGTATGGGCTAGGACTGCAGACCAGCATGCCCATAGCTGCAAACCCTGCTCTTACAATCAACATTTACTGTTTCCAACAGATAGAAACACCCTTACTTATGTATCCGTGGTGAATTATTATTATGCTTGACCAAAATATCATTATTATAGCTGCCTTGCAATTTAACCACTTCATGCAAAATGGCATACCTGTACGTTGCTCAGGAGAAGTGCATCTATCCAGCGTGTCTGCTGGCTGCGAGGAGTCCCGATAGAAGCCGGAATCCGCTCCGATCGGGTCTCCTTCGTGAAACTCTGGAAGCGACGTAACGACGTCCCTTCTGGTTTACTCAGCTGCCAATGGCGCAGGTTTTTTAAAAAAATGACAGCATTCAGAATCACTGTTTTTGACGTTCTGAATACTTTTAAGTGCAAAGGAGGGATTGGGGGTCTTTTAGATCCCCGATCTCTCCACAAAAAGAGATAAAGCGATCAGATTTTTTTTTTTTAAAGGAACATAAAAAAATAAAATAAAATAAAATAAATGAAAAAAAAATTGAAAGCTCCCCCGTCACCGCGAGCTCGCGCAGCAAAGAAAACGCATATGTAAGTCACGCCCAAAATTGTAAACGGTGTTTAAATCACACATGTGAGGTATCGCCATGATTGTCAGAGTGAGAGAAATAATTCTAGCAAAAGATCTCCTCTGTAACTCTAACCTGGTGATCATTTTTTTTTTTAACCGCTTGCCGACCGCTGGTCGGCAATTGACGGCGACAGAATGGCTCTGTAACGCAAATCGCCGTCATACGACGGCGGGCGCGATACAGAGCCATTGTGAGCGCGCGCGCGCCGCCGGAGGCGCGCGCGCTCACTGTGTACGGTGGGGGCCAGGGAGCGGGTGCGGCGGCTTCGATTGCCGCCGGCCACCCGCGATGCCCCCCCCGGAGCGAATGAGCGGAGGTCCGTGTAAGTAAACACGGACCTCCGCTCTGTGTGAGGGGGAAGGGCTGTGATCACAGCCTTCCCGTACATGAAGGCTGTGACCACTTCCCTTCCCCAGCTAGGCAAGCCCCCCTACAGTTAGAACATGCCCAGGGAACATACTTAACCCTTAGCGCGCCCCCTGCAGGTTAACCCCTTCACTGCCAATGGCATTTACACAGTAATCAGTGCATTTTTATAGCACTGATCGCTGTATAAATGCCAATGGTCCCAAAAAAGTGTCAAAACGTTCCGACATGTCCGCCCCAATATCGCAGTACTGCTAAAAATCGCAGATCGCCGCCATTACTAGTAAAAAATAAAAAAAAATAAAAACCCCAAAAATGAATTCTCATCATCCGTAAACGCGGCCACTTTTGCGCAAACCAATCAATAAACGCCGATTGCGATTTTTTTTATCGCAAATATGATGAAGAATATAAATTGGCCAAAAACGGTGAAAAAAAATGTTTTTTTATATTTTTTTTTTGGATTTGTATGTTAGCAAAAAGTAAGAAATTTGGGTTTTTTTGCAAAATTGTCGCTCTTCTTTTGTTTATAGCGGCGATCAGAAATGACGCAGCGGTGATCAAATACCACCAAAAGAAAGCTCTATTTGTGGGAAAAAAAGGACGCAAATTTCGTTTGGGTACAACGTCGCACGACCGCGCAATTGTCAGTTGAAGCGACGCAGTGCCGAATCGCAAAAAGGGCTCCGGTCCTAAAGCTGGAAATCCTTCCGGTCCTTAAGTGGTTAAAGCATTGCCTATGGAGCTGCAAACCCTGCTCTTGCAATCAACATTTACTGTTTCCAACAGATAGAAACACCCTTACTCATGTATCCATGATGAATTATTATTATGCTTGACTAAATATCGTTATCACAGCTGCCTTGCACTATGAGCTCACAGCACAACAAAAATCTACATGGTTCCTATAGGTAATAGTCAGAGAGGCGGGCATATTTTACTACTAAGAGTGCATCTAGATATCCAGTCCAAGGTATAGAAAATCCTCTTCCAGACTGCAAACCCCAGCACTAAGGCTTGAAGAGTGTGTGAGATCTTCCTTAAATAGGCAGACAGAAGCTATGCAGTCCACTATGCTTAGCCACAATGAATTGCTGTGTGAAGCTGGATACAGAACAAATAGTGTGTCAATGTTGCCCTAAAGGTGTAGACAGAAGCTCTCCCATCCCATATACATAGCATCAAATGATTGCTGTGAGCCCTGAGTGAAGTCACCATAGCCAAGTTATTATGAATAACTCAAGCTGCAATACAATATTGTTGCTACCAGGCTTAATGCCTCCCACAGCATAGAGTAGGCCAGCTTCTGCTGGAAAGGAAGAGCAGAAATGGTAAGCTGGTACTTCATGTTCTGCCTGAGATTTTGTGACTGCTAGGCCATTTTTGTTTCAGGCAGGTAAGTTCACTATGAGTGGAGAAGAACTAGAGGAGCCAGAAGGCTCTAGGTAAGAAACCTGCTACAGCATTTCCTTGGTCAGAGGAAGTAGCTTGCATAGCCTTTGGGAGACAGTGTTTTTGAGACAGCCCAGGACAACAGCATCAGATATGCTGCTTAGGGTAAACATTTGTCATTACCAGCGGAAGGAGCCTAGAGTACAGATTGCAAGGTCTTTTTCTGCATCTTTTCTATGTGACCTCCGCATATCCACTGAAGGTTTCTGTGCCAAGGTGTTTTTCCCCAGTTCTGATGGCGAACAGTTCACCATTTTAAAGCCCATGGTGTTCTGCATCTTGAAGCTCTAAGAGGCTGAGTTCAGATGCAAGTTTTCCATAGAAATATACAAAATTTGCATTGCCTCCCTTTTTGTACTAGGATGCTGGACCCAGTATTAGTCTTGTCTTCCTGAAACATTTTCATGGTGGGATCCTTATATAACATCCTGTTGAGGGAACAATTCTTCGCTGGAACCAACTTGCCTTTTGCATGAGAGGCCTAGAACTGAGGGTAACCTCACGTGAGACAATTACTTTGGCCTAGTTTCACTCCCCTAAAGGCCTTTGTTCTGCAGGGGACAGGCTTATTCTGTCTTTTGACAAATGATTTGCCTATTGCTGAGGCTCAGGGGTCTGGCTATAGAGCGAGGGAGCCCTCCCTTCGTGTGGTTTAAGAAATCCCCACGAGGATACAAGTAGGACAGTTTGGAGAGGAGACTTGGACACCCTTGATTACAAGGGGCTTGGTTGTCTTTGGTGTATTGTTTCTCAAAGTAACATCCAGAAGTTCTGGGTGATTTTAATGTCCCTGAAATATTAGAGCTCCTTAGTGGATTTGAATCCAGATTCAAGCAAACATTTTGCTCTAGCAAAAAAGATTAGTATCCTTGGCAAAATGTCAGGTTCCATCCTTGCAAGGCATTCCAGGTTTACACAGTGGCAGGCAGACTGCATCAGACAGCTGCGCCTAAACTAGTGAGAGTGATTCCTACCCCCAAAGCTATTCCTGTAGGTGTGTAGGCTACAGGTTGTCTACCTGGCTCTCAGGTCAAACTAAAGGCTAGGCAGTGTTGTCTCAGGTGGATCCTCTGGTGGATGCAGCAGATGCTCTGGTTACTCTGGTTACTCCATGGAATCAATAATTTCTGACCTATTCCTTCACTAGATTGTCTCACATGTTTTGGGATGGAAGGCATTTCGATGTTCCTCATTGACCCAGGCAGATGTGGTATTCCAACATAACGGGACACCGGATGGTTGCTCAAAGGGTTCTACTGGATCATGATCATCTGTTCCCAAGGAATGTTTTTTGTAATCAAGCTTCAGGCTGCCTTTAACAGCTTGATGATTAAAGCTCAAGTTTTGAAAGACAAGGCATCATGGAGTCTAGGAATCCCTTGATGCTAAGCTGGGATGTCTACATCATGGTTAACCTATTGCTGGACATGCATGCCTATCTTGGTGTAAGCTTTAGGATTTCCTTCCCCAGAATTTCTTTGTGGAACAAGTCCTCTCCTGCAGCCAGTCCTAGGTTGGATTTTGTCTCTTAGCACTATTAGGGCTTTCAATGCTGCTTCCCTTGTGACTCTGGATGAGTGAGTGTTTGGACTGATGGCCTTTTCTGACATCCTTATTAACTCTAAGCACCAATGGCACACAAATATGCGGCCTCTCAGTGGGTGGGCCTTGGTGCCGAGAGGCCACATATTTACATACTAATTAGCCAAGACCGAGATGTGCAGCACCTGAAACTACGGATACTGGAAGCCTGTGCTAGCATTTCTCCTGCGGTGTTGCTATCAGTGTGTGAAGAGTGGGAGAAGAGGGTTGCATTGACAATCCAACACAATGGGCAGCACATTGAACACATTTTATAAGTGGTCAGAAACTTGTAAATAACTCAAGAAAGAATAAAGTTACGTTAAAACCAAGCGCACCATTGTTTTTCTTGTGAAATTCCCAATAAGTTTCATGTGTCACATGACCCTCTTCCTATTGAAAAAACAAAAGTTGGATTCAAAATGGCCAACTTCAAAATGGCCACCATGGTCACCACCCATCTTGAAAAGTTTCCCCCCTCACATATACTAATGTGCCACAAACAGGAAGTTAATATCACCAACCATTTCCATTTTATTAAGGTGTATCCATATAAATGGCCCACCCTGTACATTATTAAAAATAACAATCTTATCTTTATCTTTACTGGTGATTTTAGAGGTCTGCTTATATAGGATGGAGAAGTTTGGTTATGGCATGACTAAAGAGTAACCCCACTTTTGTGGAAAAATGTTGTTGCAGATTCCTACCTGTTTCTGCTTTGAAAGAAAAAGATGTTTGTTTTGTGCAGAGTAAATATTAATGGAAGTGAAATTTTCCTATACAATCAACTAATGCACTTACTGTGTTCTAATGAGAAAAATATGGGGACTGCATCCCTTTAGAAGCGATTAACCATTTGGGAGTATCTCACAAAAAATGACATTTTTGTTGTAGAGGATGCCTAAAATAAGACCCGTATCTTAGTGCAGACTTCTGGGAAAACAGTGAGCCAATCACACAAGCAAGAAATTACATTTTTGGGGGCAATCTGTACACCAAGCTGCTTGCCGTGGGGGGCACTCGACAGGAGGGAGGGGCCAGGAGCACCAAAGAGGGACAAGAGAAGAGGAGGATCCGGGTTAATCTGTGCAAATTCACTGCACAGAGCAGGTAAGTATACCATGTTTCTTATTAAAAAAAAAAAGACTTTACGATCACTTTAATGTAACCATGTTATTTTTCTTTAATGTCATCTATCTAGGGTAGACTGACAGCAGCAGGAGCCATTGGTTCCTGCTGCTGTCAATCAAATTCTGTGATGAGGGAGTGAGGGATGGGGCCGAGCTTCTCTGTCTGTGTCTATAGACGCAGGCAGCGAGACTTGGGATCGGGTCCGCACAAGTGGCTCAATGGCTCAATGTTAGCGGATTCCTGTGGGATCACTCGCCAAATAGGTGGAGCCAGAAGTGATAGCGGGGAACCAGTGGCGTATCATCCATGGGTGCAGAGTGTGCACTGCACACGGGCCCCCGAGGGGAGGGGGCCCACTGTGACCAACCCTGCACACATGGATGATTGCCCCTTGATAGCTGGGGATGATCGATAAGACGGGGGACAGCTGTAAGTACTGATCTCCCTGCTTGACAGCCGCTTCTCCTCCTCTCCCTCCTGCGGCTATCAGTGCTTACAGCTGTCCCCCCTCCCAGGCTGTTCATGTTGTCCTCCTGCTCTGCTCGCTGTGTTCTCTCCCCTGCTCCCCGTTCACCTCCTCCTCCGCTCCCCCGTTATTCCATGGCCACTGTGTCCTCCTTTCCATACACACGTCCCAACCAGTGTCACCCGGGGGAGGGGAGCCCCCGGGCACACGTCACGTGTGAGACGTGGGTACCTACTATGCGGTGACCAAGGGGCGATAGTGAAGACCGAGGTGGATAAACCGCTCACTAGGGTGTCCTTAG
>BLSH010025079.1:421562-432958 GCA_018402905.1 Glandirana rugosa | reverse complement strand
CTGTCACTCGTGACTCCTACCTTTTTTTTCACCGGCTGTCCCGGACGGACCCGATCACAGCAGTCAGCAGGCTAGGTTTTCTCCTCCAGGTCCTCCTAGGTTTTCCTCCTCCTGCAGCGTCTGTCACCACTGGCTCCCTCTCTCCTCTCTGGCCTGTGTCACCTGCCGCCGCTGCCAGCTTCTTCTTGCTGCTGCCTGGGCTGGTCTGGTGTGGTTCTCTCCCGCGCTCAGCGCTGCACTGGGCGGCCGTTGCACTGTCCCTCCCCCAGATAGTCCCTCGCTCTTTCTTCGCACCCACCGCACCGCACGCCTGGCACCCCCCCTCCACAGTGGGCGGCGACCCGGCGGCTCGGATCGGATTCGCACAGCCAGCACTGCAGAGAGAGTGAGTGAGCCAGGCAGGGGCAGAGAGCTGCGAGTGCGAGTGCGCCCCCCCAGATGTTGCGCCCGGTGCGGCCGCCCCCCCTGCACCCCCCACGCTACGCCTCTGCTATTACTTAAATAGAACATATAGCATTTCAACTAATTTTTAATTGTAATAATATCTGCACATGGGGGTAGACTTATTTTCTCATTATATACTCTGGCTACAAATCTCTGAACTTAATACAATAAAAATATAGAAGGGTAAGCAATTAAATGTAAAAGAGTCATGTCTGATTATTTTAAAGCTGATTTCTAGGCAGATATATAAAACAAAGATTAATGCAGTGATGTAAATCAAATTTGGTATCAGTCTCCTGCAATAGGCCAGAGGAGGAGCCAACACACAGCCACATATAGAGTCCCAGATACAGTGGCATATACAGTCTCCTCTGGCTCCGGGGTGAGCACACTGATCCCTATGTCCTGCTAACAGTGAGTGTCTTGATGAGACCGACATATTGCATGTATGATTTACCTGTATGTAACTATGTACTCATAAAATTTATATTCCTGTTTAAATAGATGTATTAAAGGCTCCTGAAGAAGCAACTAGGTCACGAAACATGTAGAGCTGTGAAAGATCCATTTAGGGAAAGTGAAACCTCAGCACCTGGAGAAACTTGAACACTTGGTGTACATCTCTCTATGCGCATAGTCTCCTTGTGTGTGGTATACATCTTTTAAGGGGTTACACTTGGTCAGTGATACATAGTAACTAGTAACATTTCAGAATATATTTTGTATCCAATTGTTATTTCGTACATGCTTTTAATGTTGAAAAAATACAATTTGGAATTATTTTATCTTATGTATATGTGCCTCCAAAGTCCATAATTTTCAAGTTTCCAATACAGTGTTCCACTATATGGGATGTGGCACGGTTTACTATATAGTGTACCCATGTACCACCAATGGGTACTACACTTATTACCGCTAACTCCAACACTGCCATTACTTATGAACATCAACAATGGCTGGAGGACCTTGGGAGCACCAGGGCATAAAACCAAGAGGACCAAACCTCATACTGGACAGGCCAGTGAGTAGTTATAGGATGCTATTTCATAGCTATTCCCCCACTGTAAAAAAACAAAACAAAAGGAAAGAGCGCACACTTAGTGCATTACCAGAGACATTTAATGAATATTAAAAATGTTTAAAAGTGGATACTCACAGAGTGGCAACTCTCAATGAGCCACACAGATACACAAAGTAGTAATGTGCGGACACAGCAAGGGGTGAAAGCTGACGCGTTTCGAGGGCGTACCTGCCTCTGAGGAAGGGGTTCTCCCCCGAAACACATCAGTTTCACCCCTTGCTGTGTCTGCACCCTACTACTTTGTGTATCTGTATGGCTCATTGAGAGTTGCCACTCTGTGAGTATCCACTTTTAAACATTTTTAATATTCATTAAATGTCTCTGGTAATGCACTAGGTGTGAGCACCTTCCTTTTGTTTTGTTTTTTAGTCTTTATTGGATTACCCCATCCGAGGAGGGCAGCATCCGCCTAGTACATGGATGTCCTTGTCACTTTTTACTGTAGAAGACCTTTTAGCTCTGGAAGTGACTGTTTTTCCTGTATTTCTCCCCCCACTGTGTTTTATTATTGATGATAGCTGAGATAGATGAGGCCTTCTGAAGAATCGTACGGTCTCCTGGTGTGGTGGTCTGATCATTCACATTAGGAAACTCCACCTATGCCCCCTGTGTAGGGAGGCTGCAAGTGGCAGTAAGCAGAAACTCTCAGACGTCTGTCAACACAGTAATAACGCCCTCAGGTATTAGTCTCCCTACTGTGTCTCAGTGCAGTATCTGGGCCTCACCCAATGTAGTTGCCTCCCAACACCCTAGATTGGTGTGCCACTGAAACTTCTTGAATGGTTTCTATAAGGAGCCTCTTTCCCATAACGGCACAGCATAGTAAGGCCCAACTGAAGTCACAAAAACTTATTCAGTCAGATAGACATTACACTAACAACCCACCATTTTCATTGTCTTTCCTCCACTTTTCTCTTATGGCAATTGCACTAGGTGTCCAAATACACTATTTTACCAAAAGTATTGGGACACCTGCCTTTACACGCACATTATCTTTAATGGCATCCCAGTCTTAGTGCGTAGGGTTTAATATTGAGTTGGCTCACCCTTTGCAGCTATAACATCTTCAACTCTTCTGGGAAGGCTCTTGTCCACAAGGTTTAGGAGTGTGTCTATGGGAACGTTTGACCATTCTTCCAGAGGCACATTTGTGAGGTCAGGCACTGATGTTGGACGAGAAGGCCTGGCTCGCAGTCTCCCTTCTAATTCATCCCAAAGGTGTTCTGTCGGGTTGAGGTCAGGACTCTGTGCAGGCCAGATAAGTTCCTCCACCCCAAACTCACTCATCCATGTCTTTATGGACCTTGCTTTGTGCACTGGTGCGCAGTCTTGGTGGGACAGGAAGAGGCCATCCCCAAAACGTTCCCACAAAGTTGGAAGCATGAAATTGTCCAAAATGTCTTGGTATGCTGACACCTTAAGAGTTCCCTTCACTGGAGCTAAGTGGCCAAGCCCAACCCCTGAAAAACAACCGCACACCGTAATCTCTCCTCCACCAAATGATTTGGACCGGTGCACAAAGCAAGGCTCATAAAGACATGGATGAGCGAGTTTGGGGTTGAAGAATTTATCTGGTCAGTCAAATTCCTCCATCCCAAACTCGCCATGTCTTTATGGAACTCTCTTTGTGCACTTGTCCTATTATTTGGTGGAGGGGGGATTATGGTGTGGGGTTGTTTTTTCAGGGGTTGGGCTTGGCCCCTTAGTTCCAGTGAAGAGAACTCTTAAGGCGTCAGCATACCAAGACATTTGCATCCTATCTTGTCTGATCCTCTCCTTCTTCCATAGTCTCCAATCCATCTCCTGATAGAACAGAGCCTTGGGGTACTCTGCACATGCTCAGTTTGGTGCGCATTGCTTGAGAGTTTTTTTTTTGGGAGGGTGCATGTGTGGGCCAATCAGCACTGTCCAGACTGAGGTTGAGAGGTCCTGCAGCCTCATAGGACAGTCACAGGAGAATTAGAACTCCTCCTACAAGCTTTAACCAGTGTTTGGCCAGGCACTGATAGAAATCACAAGACTGTGATATATTGCTGATGAGAAAAAAGGCATTTAGCAGTTTACATTTACTAAAATATTTGCATTTCCATGCTCTGTGTACTGTGATCATTAATTGAAATGAAAAATTCAGAGCTGTCCTGTGCACACTTCCTGTGTTATCTCAAGGAGTCTAATTCGTCTTCCTAGTTCTTATCTTGGAACTACATAATTAGTACCTATGTTGTGGAGGAGGAGTAGTTTAGCAAAAGACAACTTAGCAGGGCTGATACCTTTCATTCCACAAGAATGTTTTGTGTTGTAAACCTACAAAAGCACTTCTGCAGGGTCCATTTCTGGCACATGAGCGGGTATTTTTCTGTACGTGCAGGGTCTTTAACCTCTTTCTGTCCAGCCCTGGAATCCTTTTAAGTGGGTCTTTACACCTGTTGGACAGGACAGACTTCCTGATCACATAGCCACTGTGATTGGCTGTTACAGTGTTTACATGATTGGGAGCCCATCCTGCCAGCTTTGGATAATGACTAGAGACCGAGAGCTCGGTCACTGTGCTGGGATACCTTGGCTTCGCCCATCCTTAGACACATATGTGTGAGCAAAGTGCAGCATGATGTGGCAGACAGTAAACACACAACGTTTAAGTCAGGCAATAAAGTTATATTTTAGAAAGGTTCAACTCAAATTATCCAGACTTGGCCGGTAGGCACACCCAGCCGGAACCACTTAAGGATTGTGACAGTGATCTGAAGACTTGAAGATGTCATCAGCGTCTGCAACAAGAAGCAAAATTGTCACATACCTGGTAGAAGAGCCTGATGTGCAGAGGAAGGTCTCTCTTATCGCTCTGACTCAAGGCGCCTGGTACAGCAGACATGTGGCACTGGAGTGCAAAGTGGCACGAGTGCCTGGAAGGGTCGCTAGCAGAGGAGCTGGACCAGAACTTGCGATGGAGCCGTGGAGGGTCACCAGCAAGGAGGGAAGCCGGGGGACATCAGGCAGACTGTGGACTGGAACAGGCTGGTACAGCGGCCAGCAGAGTAGAGTCCTGTAAGGACTGGAACACAGGCATGTGCAGCAGGCTGGGTCAAACACAGGCGGGCAGGTCAGGAACAGATGCGGAGGCTGGAGCAGAGTCAGGGCATAGGCCGAATCCGTAACAGACTGGCAGCGAGGTACAAAAGAAGCAAGTGGGTGCAGAGTCAGAGACAAGCTGGGTCCATTGCAGGCGGACAGCAGGAGTAGTCAGAAGCAAGCCGGGTCAATAACTGGAACAGGTACAGAGTAGCAGGTAGCAGGTTTCACAGAAAACCCCATAGACAAGACAGCACTGATCCTGGGTACTGGCTCAGTTTAAATAGTCCACTTGGCACCAACATCTGTCACGGGTGCCTGTGTACTTTTTCTGAATGAAGTGTGGAGCATAGGAAATCTTCTGCGGCTTCCATCTTGATTGATGGCATGCCCTTTCTGACAGAAATGGCCGGTCCGCGCCCAACGGGGAGGCTTCCTGAAGAGAGGTAGACTTAATCCCTGCACTGTCTCTACTCCTCTGGAACCTTTCCCTACCTTTAAGGACTGTCGCTACTAGACAGGGATTCTGTCCCTACCTTAACCACTCACAAAAAAGGGAGCCAAACCCAGGAACTGGAGTCTTAAATAGACTCTACCTGACCCAAGATGGCCTCTGGAGTCACATGGGGTGCCAGCATCCAGTCGGACAGCTGTGTCCTTGTGACCCCAGGAAGTCATAGAGATGCCAAGTTCTTCTCAACTTCCTTCTGCATTGCCGCTTCAGTAAAGCGCCACCTGCAGTGAGTAGTACAGACAGAACGTGCCTAATATGTGTGGGTGTAGGCATTAAAGCTCACCTTCTCTGCACATTTGCATTATGCTGATGGGAAGAGGTTAAAGGGATCAAGCATAGTGAAATACCCATGTATTGCAGAGATGTACTGCATGTTTTGTTTACTTTCTATCTTGCCCTGACATACACTTTAAGCTGCTCCATTTTCCCTCGGACTGGCAAATAAAAATGGCAGCTCACGCACGTGCCAAGTGCAATTCTCCATAGCAATAAAGTTCTCAATTTCAAAATAACCCAGCAGGCTCTACCAAAAATGAACAGATTCTCTCTAAATTGCTTGCGGTTGTATACCATAACAATATCTGTTCCAGCAGTCACTCTGCAGACATCATGAAACATCCGAATAAACAGACTGTAACGTTTTTATTGAGCTAAACGATAACAGGAAACGACGGGAAGCAAAAAAAAAAAGATTATTTGCCAGGAGAATTAGTCGAGTGCGGTTGAAGAACACAGACACCGGCCGTCAATTCGAATCTATTTTTTAGTACATGAAAGGAGCGCGCTTTATTGATCGGTGACACGGCTTTTTCTGATCATGTTTCAGGACAATTGATTGTGATCATTAGGATTACTGGAGTCTTGAGTAATCTGTACAGGAAGAGCTCCTCGGAGCCTTGGGCAATTGAGAATAATGGGTGGAATAGGTGTGCAGCTTTGGCAAGGTTGAATGTCAATCTTCCTGACAAAGTGAGGGAATTCCGCAACTATTTTCAGCCCACTTCAAGTGACTTAAAATTACTTTGATGTCTGCTGAAGCATCACCAAATTGGACTCAGGTTGGAAAATGACATAGTCTGGCCAACATCCAAAAAAAGCCTTAAATCTCTTGTCAGTTTACCACTACGGGTGTGAACGCTTGGGAAAAGCTTCGCCCATTGCTCAAAACGCTTATATAAACCCTTTACTCTCAAAATAGACTGGGAACATCTTTGCTGGTTTTCCTTAAAGCAGATATAAACATCTAAGTGAACAAGCCTTAGTTTGCAAAAGCGCTTTGTGTTCCTAGGCGTGCGCACATAGGGTGGCAGGTGTGCCTGGGCACACCCTAATCACTCTGTACTGTGCAGATTACCCCTGCTGCCTGGCTGCAGAGAAAGGGACTGGGGAATCTCTGTCCTCGGTTCCTTTTCTCTATCTTAAAAGTGAGACATCAGGGGTCTGTTTAGACCCCTGATATTTCATCGAAGGCCCCCAGCAGGGCTCCTAAATAAAATTGTAAATAAAATATAATATTGTAAAAAATAATAAAAAACTAAGTTGTAAAAAAATATATAAAATTAAATAAAAATAAACTAGTGACACTGATCTCTGCCTTTCTGACATATACACACATACTCATGTTTGTTTACGCTTTGTGGTGCACACCCTAATGCAATAGGCTGCGCACACCTATGTTTGTTTTATACATACCTGCCATTTGTTATTAATGTAGCACTACCCCCTAGGAGTCGCTAGGGTCCTGGGTCCCCACTTTTGCACAGCCAGTCACTCCAACACAGAAAACAATCCTTGGCAGTGGCAGTGGTAGTGGTGGCTGGTCCGTCCGACACCACGTAATCCCTGGCGGTCGGGTCTCCCGCACCCCCCCACCAGTCAGTTGATCAGTCCTTGCACTTACCCCATCCGGGTTGTGGGCTTCCTCTGGGCGGTGGGCCTCTGCATCTACTTCTTCCTCGGCTTCACGGCAGCATGGCTTCCCTTGCGTCTCCTCCCTCCTCCTCCTCGGCGGCTAATAGGATTGCTTCTCCTCTTAGCCAATCGGGTCTCAGGACCCATTGATGTGATCTTTTGTCCTCCCACACTTCGCTTTAATCCTCATCCTGATGGTTTGATCTTCTCTACTGCTTCTCTGTGTTCTCCCCACCCCCCTCTCTCCCCTCTCCCCCCCTTCCTTCTCCCTTTTGAGCAAACCAATCAATAAATGCATATTGCGATTTTTTTTTACCAAAAATATGTAGAATACATTTTGGCCTAAACTGATGAATAAATCTGTTTTTTATTATTTTTTTTTGGATAGCAAAAAGTAAAAAATATTGTTTTTTTTTCAAAATTGTTGCACTTTTTTGTTTATAGTGCAAAAAATAAAAACCGCAGAGGGGATCAAATACCACCAAGAAAGCTCTATTTGTGGGGAAAAAAAGGACATCAATGTTGTTTGGGTACAACGTCGCATGACAGCGTGATTGTCAGTTAAAGCAACGCAGTGCCGTATCGCAAAAAGTCCTCTGGTCAGGAAGGGGGTAAATCCTTCCGGGGCCAAAGTGGTTAAAAGCCTTTACAGGTTACCAATTTAGATTTACAGAGGAGCTCTGGTGCTAGAATTACTGCCCATGATCTGACGTTCGCAGTGATACCTCACCTGTGTGGGATGATCGCTGTTTGTGTGTGTACGGGGGCAATTTCAGTTTTTGGGGGTTTTTTTATATTTATTTTATTTTACTTTTTTTTACACTGTTGCTTTAAAAAAAAATGTATCACTTTTAATGCTGTCATTAGGAATGTAAACATCCCTTGTGACAGCAATAGGCATGTGACAGGTACTCTTTATAGAGAGATCTGGGGTCTCTGCCCTTAAAAGCATTCAAAACACCAAGATCAGCGTTTTCGAATGGTTTCGATTTTTTAAAAAATGGTGCCGTTGACACCCAGGTAAACCGGAAGTGATGTCAGGTCATCGCTTCCAAGTTACCATAGCAGAGAGCTGATCAAAGCCAATTTCTGCTTTGTTCAACCTTCCGACGGCTGGTCCCTCGGGTATCCCGGTGGGACAGGGGAGCCTGAGCAAGCCGCGGAAGGCGACGGGAGAGGAAGATGTCCCCTCTCGCTGCTTGTAAAAGCAATCCAGCGGCTAGTTAGCCGCTAGACTTGCTTTTACAAGAGCACAGACTCTAAAAAATGGTAGCAGGAATCATTCCGGTATAACCACCTGAAGTTCAGGGGCGTACGGGTACGTTGGTGGTCTGGAAGTGGCTATACAATAAAGAATCATTATACATTAGTTAGACCTGATGACCACTCTTGTTTTTTGCTCTACAATCCAAGAATTTACTTTTCTTTTATATTGCCTTCTGGTTTAGCCATCAGGATCACGATGCAGATTCTGCAGCCTAGACTCAAATTATGAACCGTCTTGTTGAAAGGAGCGATTTATTCATCCATCGTATTATTTGTTCAGTGTGGTATCCTCATCTCTATTCCCTGCAATAACGTCTAGATAGCTCTACCTGCTCCTTTTCCTTTGTTATGTCTGTGGGCCGCTCTGACATAATTAGACTTGATTACTCCCAGAAGCCTTCCACTTTGATGACTGTCAGCAAAATATCTTCTATCATTTATCCCTCCGTCCCTTTTACGCCTCTTTGCTCGGCTCTCGCTATGCTTGCAAGTTTATATTTGTTAGTTCACAAAGGTAACAAGCAATGTGTATTGTATGTTACTCCTTTATTCATTGGGGGCTGAATTAATTTGGACAAGACCTGAAGCTAGTCAGTTCGGACGTCCAAGTGGATCTAAACCCAAGCACCAAAATCTCATAGAAGCTTTAATATGTTACTATCATTTTAACCATTTCAGCCCTAAAAGGTTTTACCCCATCAATGACCAGGCCATTTTTTTTTGATATGGCACTGCGTTATGGCCCGAAAACCCGGTACGATTATCGGCCAACAATGGTCGTACAACAGTTATAGGTATAAATGATGCTCAAAACATATTCCTGCGCTCAAAGGAGGGAGGGAGGATAAGTGTCCCCACAGTAGATGTATGGAGCGTTTGCTTGTGACAACCCTGGGTAATGTGCCGCCGTGCTGCCTCTTGACGGACTGGGGGAGTCCTAAACACTGTAGAAAATAGAAGCACACAAGGGCGCACCGGCCTAGCGCATTATCCTTAGTATAGAAACATTTATTGTACAATCATATATTATACTCACAAACACAGTGAAATCACAAGCGTATATGAGGGTATACAGCTCCACATTCAGTGGTGTTCCAGATACATTCCTCAACAAAATGCCTGACGCGTTTCCAGGCCGTAGCCTCTTCCTCGGAGCCTAGTGTGTCACATCAGGGCCTCAGCTTTATAGCACCCAGCACGGGAGATCAGTCAGAGGGAAGACAGGATGCAGGTCTCAGGGTTCAGAGGCACGAGGAAGCATTATCATGGGTCTGGGTGCTATAAAGCTGAGGCCCTGATGTGACACACTAGGCTCTGAGGAAGAGGCTACGGCCTGGAAACGCGTCAGCCATTTTGTTGAGGAATGTATCTGGAACAGGGTTGCCAACCGCCAGTAAATTTACTGACAGTTTGTAAAATGTGTGATTTTTAGAACTGTCTATAAATATCAGGGTCTGATAATTTGTCATGCTGTGCTGACAAAACCGGGCAAACTACTTGATATGGGTATTGTCAGTATTTCCATGTTGTGTTTAAATATCAATTGTCTTAGTTTTTAATAGGAGTTCTGTTATTTTTCAGGTTGCCAGTAAAAAATGTGCTCTGCCAGTACATTTTCCATGTTTTGCCAGTAAAAAACGCTGCGGAAGGTTGGCAACACTGATCTGGAACACCACTGAATGGGGAGCTGTATACCCTCATATACGCTTGTGATTTCACTGTGTTTGTGAGTATAATATATGATTGTATAATAAATGTTTCTATACCAAGGATAATGCGCTAGGCCGGTGCGCCCTTGTGTGCTTCTATTTTCATAGGTGTAAATGAACAGGCGTTGGCGGCACCCTGTAGGAAACACTAGGGAAAATGGAAAATAAATTGCTTTGGTCCTGCAGCCCACTTACTTTCAGGAAAATACCATTATAGATATAGTGATTGAAAAAAGTTCATGGCGCTCACCTATACCGAGTGCAAACAAAATATATCAATTACAACTTCGTTAAAAACAATAATAACATCACAGTGATAATGAAACCTTCTTGAAGTATTCACAGTAACACAAAAAAATAAAAAAGTCCATAGAGTTGTGATAATTATAATTTGAAAGCAACAAATTGATGATTCATTAAAGTAGTTCCCTCTGTGGACAAAAAAAGGAGAGATTCCTTCAACCGCGCTCTAAAGGGTGCTGAAACTAGAAAGTCCTTCTCAAATATTGTAGATAAAAAGTGCTCCACCACAAACGTGTCACAGGGGTTCACAACAGATACAAATACGCCATAATGAGTATATGGTACAGCAAGCCGATCTTACATCAACCAGAGGCAGTATCAATCATCTTTCCCCAAGGGAGGCAGCTCATGAAAACAAATGGCAAAAATCCTCATTGCGCAACACAGTTTAACCACTTGCCGACCGCAGTCTGGCAGCGATAGAGTGGCTCGATATCGCAAACCGCCGTCATATGACGCTCGCGCGCTCACTGTGTTCGGGGGGGCAGGGAGCGGGTAGGGCGGACTCGATCACCGCCAGCTGCCAACGATTGCCCCCCCGCCCCGCAGTGAAAGAATGGAGATCCATGTAAGTAAACACGGATCTCCGTTCTGTTAGAGGGGGAAGGGCTGTGATCACAGGCTTCTTGTATATGGAAGCCGTCATCACTCCCTTCCCCCAGCCAGCCCAGTCCCCATACAGTTAGAACACACTGAGGGAACACAGTTAACCCTTAGGCACCCCCTCCAGGTTAAACCCTTCACCGCCAATGGCATTTACACAATAATCAGTGCATTTTTATAGCACTGATCACTGTATAAATGCCAATGGTCCCAAAAAGGTGTCAAAATGGTCCGACATGTCCGCCGCAATATCACAGTACTGCTAAAAATTGCAGATCGCCGCCATTACCACTAAAAAATAAATAAAAACCCCAGAAATTAATTCTCATCATTTGTAAACGTGGCGATGTTGGCGCAAACCAATCAATAAATGCCGATTGCGATTTTTTTTTTTACCAAAAATATGAGAAAGAATATAAATCGGCCAAATATTTTTTTTTTTTTGGATTTGGATTTTAGCAAAAAGTAAGAAATTTGGGTTTTTTTGCAAAATTGT
>BLSH010025079.1:397260-407869 GCA_018402905.1 Glandirana rugosa | reverse complement strand
CCCCCCCCCCCCCAAATATGAGAAGAAAAAACCATCTCCTGCACTAAGCTCTGTTCCATGGCAACTTATTATATATATTATGAGATATATCACCCCTCCAAAAGTCTGTCCATTACTAATTCACCAGGAGCCAAGCCGGGGGTATCCAACCAAGCCTGCCAGATTGAATAATGGAACTTTTTATCTTAATGGTTTACCAACAACTATGTAGTGTGAGGGACTTCCTGAGTTGATATGTATATTGAATGGGTTCTTTAGGTAGGTACTTGCAAGACATAGGTGTTGATAAATGTGAAGGGTATTGTAAAAGCATTGCACAATCATACAAGATGTATGGCCAGCTATTATGTTAACAACTGTCTTTTTCAAATATATGCAGTTCTTCAGACAATGCCTGAATGTGGGCAGTTTTTTTTATCAGCCTGGTCTTCCCAGAGAGGTGTGTCTGTCTGTCATTCACCATAGATGTCAGCCTGTCACAGAGCATTAATCTTTGCCCTCTATCCCCCTAAATAGTTCAGGTATTGCTCATCGGTATTACTGGATGGACAACATACTCTTACATTTCTTTGACGTAGCGCAGTCTGCACAAGCCATATGGCTCTTCTGGTTATAATAATCTTTATTTCATGTTTTCAGATAGTTCAGCTACATGGCATTAAAATTTCAGCCAAAGAACATTGAAATGTCCAAGTGCATTTACAATAAGATCAATAACATAATAGGATTAAATCAAAGAAAATGATTCATTTATGTAAAACAAATAATATCATACATTAAAATAAATTAAATTAATTAAATACATCTATCAAGATAGATATTTAGATAGATAGATAGATAGATAGATAGATAGATAGATAGATAGATAGATAGATAGATAGATAGATTATAGATAGATAGATAGATAGATAGATAGATAGATAGATAGACAGACCTACAAACACAGAGAGAGAGGAAGAGAGAGAAATTATATATTAATTATAATGAATTCATTATATATATATATATTATACTGTATATTTATTATAATATAATACGTATATATAGTATGTACAGTGCACATATATATATATATACATCCACAAAAACATACAGAGAGAGGAAGAAAGAAATTATATATATATATATATATATATAATCTTTATGACCAGTGATGTTAACGTTATTTTATTGCATTTAGTTATTTGGAGTGTCAACTTTTGCTGACCCATTATAGCACCTTGCACCACCTTAATAATTACTTGATTTACAGCCCATATACACACATAACACTGTAACTAATGTAAATTTGCTTATGTAGCCCAAAGGTTTATATTTAACTCTTTGAAGAATTTTCTCTAGATTAAAGGTTTGATCAAAATTGCATTCAAGATTTTTTTTTTTTTTTTTTTTGTTGCAATAATTAAAAAATGAAATTTGTAGTCTTAAAACAATCTAAAGTTGATAGTTAATTTCATAGTATGCTATAATAAAAAGTTACATGGTTAATATTTGATATTTTAAATGTATAGGACTGTGGTCATTTATAGATTAAAGGTTTTATCAAAATTGCATTCAAGATTTTTTTTTTCAATAATTAAAAAATAAAATTTGTAGTCTTAAAACAATCTAAAGTTGATAGTTAATTTGATATGCTATAATAAAAAGTTACATGGTTAATATTTGATATTTTAAATGTATTAGACTGTGGTCACTTATAGGTTATAACTGCTATAATTATAATATTAGTAAATTCTAGAGTTTCTAAATGCCTGAGGAAATGTTTATGTTTTACCTGTAATAACTTAAAAAATTATAAGTTCTAGACTTCTTAAACTAAGTCAGGCTACAAAAACTAAATTTAAAAAGTAATGCACTGAAATCTGCAAAACTTTTACTTTTTTTTTACTGTGTAATGGGAACCATAAGTCAAACGTAAAATGTTTGTCAAGTTTAACAACAAACAACCTATAAGTGGGCATCGCCTATACAATTAAGATTATTAAGTTGTTAGTTGTTTTAGAAAGTAATTTATAAATTGACTCAGCGTCACATGTAAATACAAATTGATAAAGCATTGCTTGTTGTGGTTTTCCAAATATCGGCTTTGTACAAACAGATTAAGCTTGTTGTCCAGGTTGTTCCTAAACAGCCTGGGAACTAGAAATTAGCTGCCTTAACAACCCAACCCCTTAATAACCAACACACCCCTCCCGAATCCCAACACCTGTTGTTAAAAATACACCACACAATGGCCTTTAGCATGGATGCCAGCAGATGTGAGGATGCCCAGAGGTCTCTCAGATGTTTGTGCTCCCGGGTCACGTGGGGGCACCAGGAGGAACAAGGAAAATTATTCTGGAATTTCAAAGGTCACTTGTGGACAAAAATAGTGAAAATTGGCCACTTGTCAAGAAAAACAAAGATGTGTGGATGGTCTGAAAACCTTGGAAAATAAAGATCAAGACATTTAATCTAGAGGATTTTCACCAAATAATAAAAAAAAAAAATATTAGTCAATTAAACACAATAAAAAAAAATACTCTAACAATAATGACAGCAAAAATATTAATAGCATTCTTAAATAAAGAAAAATTATATACATAAACAAATAAAATATAACAATTTAGAAACATAATAAACATAGCATTATTTACATAATAAAAAAAAATTAGTCAATTAAACACAATAAAAAAAATACCCTAACAATAATGACAGCAAAAATATTAATAGTATTCTTAAATAAAGAAAAATTCTAAACATAAACAAATAAAATGTAACAATTTAGAAACATAATAAACATAGCAATATTTACATAAAATAATTTAATGTATAATTAACAAAAAATATTGAATTGGGTAAATATCTAAACCCTAACTGGTTAACATTTAGTTTGTTAAAACATTGTGTTTCATAAACATTTGCCATTTTTTTTCCATATAAAACATTGTTTTCATCTTTTTTATTATATTTTTTTTTTTTAATGTCAGCGTTGATCTCCTGCAGTTACTTCCTGCATCCATTGCACATCATAGCCTTAAGGCCCGTGCACACAATGCGAATTTCGGGCGGGAATTTTCGTACGACGACCGATCGACCGCAAATTCTTACCGTTAGTATTGTCCTTTCGACAGCCAATTTTCTTTTTTCGGACGACAAAAGCTGGATGTGCAGACTAGCACATTTTTTCATATGTCAAGTCAATTTGTATCATTAGTATGGTTTTCGTACGAAAAAAAATCGTATGATCAAGACTACGCATGCTCAAAAACGAAACAATACATACAAAACCATTCAACACATTACGTCACTTCTGACGTTGAATTCGGTTGTTGAATTGTTAGTATGCTCTTCACTTTCCACGTCAAGCATCCAACAAAAAAACACGTTCTGTCATCCGAAAATCTAATCGTGTGTACGAGGCCTTAGACTGGCTTCCTGATAGTGACAATGCTTGGACCATCGCAGTGTAGTGCATGTCATCAGACCACTTGTAGTTTCCCTTGTGGTTGTCACTCCGTAACAGGAAGAGCCTAAAAAAAAACATCCTTAATGGCAGGATCATTGGATATTTATTTAAAAACCACAGGTTTTAAAAGAATGAAACTTTTTAAATTACATCAACATGTTAAAGCTTAGATTAAAATTAAGTAAATGGCTTCTTATCTACTGTAAAAGTCATGATATAAACTTAAAAACCCCAAGAAAATGCTTAATTCTAATGTAAATATAATTATAATATAATAAAACTGATGAATTTGAACATTGAGGATGGGTTCACACCTATGCAAATTGGATCCAGTTCACATGACACTTCAAACCATGTTCTTTTCAATGTGTCAGGTTCACATAGGTGCAGTGCATTCGCACTCCACATTGCACAGAAAACATGTGCGTTTTCTGTGCAACGCGGTGCGAATTCCCGACCTATTAAGTTCAATGGGAACGCATCTGCCCCACAGATGTGTTCCGAACTGAACGGCGATTCTATGGGGATCTTTGCCCATCCTCGCTGCACCTCCCCTCCCCCCTCCCCCTTCCTGAGCAGCCGATGCGCTACGAGAAAGGACAGGAGCCGCCGGTCCTTCTCACCATCATTTAGGCTGGAATTCACACCGCTATGGTGTGAACCCAGCCTTAATCATTGCATTCATTCTGCGTGGAAAAAACAGGAGTAATTGCGCTAGGAGAGATGGTAAGCAGCTAACACTCGACTAGACCTATCGTGTATACAGCTAAATGATAATAAATGTGTAGCGCTAATTAGGATATTACATCTCATGAAAAAAATGTATATGTATATGAAAAAAAGTCGTAAAATTATTGCTAATTGTTCACTGAATATAGTGCACAGTGATTAAATTGTATAAAACAGCAAAAGATAAGAATTAATCAACCAATTAAAGTAATTAGACTATAAGCCATCAAGTGCAAAAAGTGCTCCAGACCCTTAAAATGTTCTACAGGTATTACTAATTAAATACTGAATAAGGTGCACAGTAAAATGAATTATGCAGAAAAGACAAAAAATAGCAAAAAATCTATATACATCCACTCAATAGGGCAATTATGCTGCAAACAATAAAGTGCAAGTGAAAGTGCAAAAGGTGCTCAAGAACCCTTAATTGGGTATGCAAGTGACAATGTACAATAAAAGCCCCAAATGATGTCCCCTGGGACGAAACATGTTGGGTGAGGACCGCGTGAGCATTGCTTCTTGTTTTTAACTCACCATGCCGGCATTGTACAACTTTTGCGTAAGTGTATTTTAATAAACTTTCTAATTAGATTTACACTATGTGGAGCCTCTCATTTCCATATATGTCCATGGCTATGTGACCATTTCCACGGTAATAATCAGAGGACCCATCTGGATGCTGATTGGTTCCTAGACGCTGAACACTACAAGAGAGTTCTGTTGGGGTTTGACTCCCAAACAAGCTTTTCTGACCCACACTGCCATACGGTATGTGTGCCCAACTGATCTGGTAAGCGTTCATTCCTGCCATATCTTTTGGGTTTACCATCATCCTTTGGAGAGTTAACCCTCGTACACACGGTTCGACGATCACATACAACAGGTCGTACTCACGACCGTTGTATGCGATATCGATCGTTCGTATGTGCGATTTGAACAGTCAAACATACGACGGTTGTACAAGGGAGTTGTATGAGCAGACTAGAAAACTTGGTCGTACCAACAAGCTCTCATACGACCGTTGTATCGCGTGTACAGAGCAGTTGGTACAACAAAGTTGTATTCTGCAAAACACACATGCTCAGAAGTCAGGAATGGCTGGATGCTAATTACAATCACCTGAACGTTCTTTCCCCGGACGTACGATCGTATAGTGCAGTCAGTATGCTGCATACAACAGCCAACATACGATTCAACGTGATCGTACGTGCGATCGTCTAACCGCGTGGGCTTTATTATCTCTGGTTTACTACATCTAAAGCAGAGTGTGGGACTGTTATCTTTGAATACTATATTATTTTTCGGACTATTCACATACTTTGTCTTTTTACATCTCATTATTTTTTTCCACTCTTTGTTTTAAAGAGTGGTGCACAAATTATCACAATAGTTTTTTGTTTTTTTTTAATGCTACATTGTCACTTGCATACCCAATTAAGGGTTCTGGAGCACCTTTTGCACTTTCACTTGCACTTTATTGTTTGCAGCATAATTGCCCTATTGAGTGGATGTATATCGATTTTTTTGCTATTTTTTGTCTTTTCTGCATAACTCATTTTACTGTGCACCTTATTCAGTATTTAATTAGTAATACCTTTAGAACATTTTAGGGGTCTGAAGCAGATGCGTAACTAGAACCTTCAGGGCCCCGGTGCAAGAAATTATGAAGGGACCCCCCTGACCCCTGGCTGGGGCCTTTCCCTCTTCCCACTGATCCTGGGGCCCTTTACTCCCATCGCAGGTCCCTGTATTACGATCCTACCGAATAAAGGAATAGTTTTGTACTGAGCCTCCCATTCATTCAGAAACAGAAGTATAGTAAAAACAGTTTACTATGCTTCAGTTATGAGTGAACCAATTGGTACCAATCACTGACACTGTCCATTCAGAAAAGGAAGGAGGCGGTAAATGCCAAATTTACCTACCCGTTCCCATCTCTCCACCATGACACTTTTTCTACAGCAGCTGGCAGGTGAGAGGAGGGGGGAAGACAGCAGATCTGTGGGGGGGACCAGGGAAGCACACAGGGACCCTGGGAACAGCAGAAGACAAGTAAACTGGATAGGAGAGGCGGCGGGGGGCAGCATATAGAGTAACCAATCTCCTGCATTAGGGGTAAAATGGAGGAGATTGGTTCCCCTCATATCCAGGTGAACAAGCGGGGCACACGGATCCACTAAAGCATGGGGCCAGGTTGCAATTGCAACCTTTGCAATCCCTGTAGTTACGCCCCTGGTCTGGAGCACTATTTGCACTTTATGGCTTATAGCCTAATTACTTTAATTGGTTGGTTCATTCTTATCTTTTGGTGTGTTTTGTACAATTTAATCACTGTGCACTATATTCAGTGAACAATTAATTTTACGACTTTTTTTAATTTACATATATTTTTTTGCATGATATGTAATATCCTAATTAGCGCTACACATTTGTTATTATTCATTCTGTGAGACCTAAATTTAAATGAATACACATTTTATAAAAGCATAAATATTTTTTAATTCCTATTATTTTATATTAAAGCTAAGTATCAAAAAAAAAATTACGGATGTGGTTCATAAACAAGTCAGTCACAAAATATATTTTAGTTTAAAGAAACCAGACAGTGTCTGTGGGGAGGAACGATCTTGTTACCTTTGGGAGCAAACATCCCAGCTCACAGATGGAGATCATCCATATGTTTGTACAACAATTATATGGTTATCTGCTTATGATTTGGCTTTACGAAAAAATTAGCTTATTTCTTCACGTTTTATTTCACAGGACTAAAATAACAATAATGATAACGTGCATTTTTAAATCATTTTTTTAAAAGTCTTAAAAACTATTTTCATTGTTATCTTTATTATATAGTTTATCTACTGTATGAAATGTATTATATACATTATTTTATAAATTCTGCTTAAACTGCTATGTACTGATTGTGATTCAGCATGAAAATATCTGCAGTTTGCAACAATTTATCCATGCTTATATCTTAATGTTGCAAAAGAAATATTGATGTAAAGAAAAAGTAGAAAATATAGGGATCATTCAATAAATGATTTAGGTTGTAAGGTTGTAGATCTTTCATTCCTGCTGTTCACTACAGAGTGCTTTACCTGACAAATGAGATTGTCCTTGCCTCAAAGACACTAATAAGGATAATTAAAGGGTCAGTCCATCCAAATAAGCTATTACAGCTTTGGGAAGATCCTAACTAACTGAAACACCCATCAACTTCTTATATTTCTGGGACTTCAGAGAGTTCCTTGGTTGCCTGGCTGTCATAAGGAAGTTCCACACTCTCTCCTGGATTGTATTTTTTTTTAATACCAATAAAAAGCACAAATAGAGAATCAACCTGATAGTGATAGTGATAAATCATGTGATGATCGGCATCAGCTGACTTTGGACTTGATAAAGCACAGTGGACCAACACCAGCAGATGACATGGCTCCCCAAATCATTACTGACCGTGGAGACTTCACCCTGGACCTCAGGCAACTTGGATTCTGTGCCGCTCCAGTCTTCCTCCAGACTCTCGGACCTTGATTTCCAAATGAAATGCAAAGTTTTCCACAGTCCATGATGATTTGGGGAGCCATGTCATCTGCTGGTGTTGGTCCACTGTGTTTTATCAAGTCCAAAGGCAGCACAGCCTTCTACCAGGAAATTCTAGAGCATTTCATGCTTCCCTCTGCTGACCAGCTTTATGGAGATGCTGATTTAATTTTCCTGAAGGACTTGGCACCTGCCCACCAGTGGTGGCCCATCCATTAGGGGCGCACGGGCGCTGCCCCCAATCCGTGCGTCTGGCCTCCTAATCTACATGCAGGGCACCGGACGCATGGATTACAATGGGGAGGGGGTTTAAAGCACATGATTAGAAGCTCTAATAGGCTTCAAAAAAGGGCGGGCTCAGGGCACAGAGCACAATGGAAGCCGCTGCCCATAGCCTGTTGGAGCGCTGCCCTCCTGTGACCTAGGTGGGGTAAGTGCGGGGCTGGATGACGGGTGCGGGGGGGTGGTTGTTTGCCGCCCTCCCAAAAAAAAAAAACACCAGCTGCCACTGCTGCCCACACCACCAAAAGTACCAATACCTGGTTTAATGATCATGGTATCACTGTGCTTGACTGGGCAGCAAACTCGCCTGACCTAAACCCATAGACAATCTCTGGGGTATTGACAAGAAGAAGATGAGAGACACCAGGCCCAACAATGCAGACAAGCTGAAGGACACTATCAAAGCAACCTGGGCTTCCATAACACCTCAGCAGTGCCAAAGGCTAATCCTCTCAATGCCACGCCGCATTGGTGCAGTAATTCATGCAAAAGGAGCCCCTAACAAGTATTCAGTGCATTCTATAACGTACGCGGACATGGACATGGAAGCTAACATTTCTGTATTAAAAATCCTTTTTTTTATTGGTCTTATGTAATATTCAAATTATCTGATATACTGAATTTTGAGTTTTCACTAGCTGTAAGCCATAGTCATCAAACTTAAAAGAAGGAAATGCTTGAAATATATCACTCTGTGTGTAACGCATCTATATAAAATATATGAGTTTCACATTTTGAATTGAATTACTGAAATAAATGAGCTTTTTTTATGATATTCTAATTTTATTAGAGCACCTGTAAATGTAAACATGATAACGTCATTTCAGAAGTTAATATTTATGTAATTTATATGATTTCTAGATATACCAAGACTGTACCCAAACTGAAAAATATTTTTTGCTATAGTTACCAATAAACAAAGGGCTGTCATCACTGAAAAGAACAACACTCACACCACCATCTTTGTGCCCAATGAAGTCCAGTATACTGGATAAATAATACTTTCTAAGATTAGTTTTAAGCTTTCCTTCTGCTAGTTTGAATTCATTCCCCCATGGTCTTCTTCTTAGCTTCATAATAAAAATACTATGCTCCAGAACTTTATTCACACCCCTGATGTAGTTAAAGGTTTCAGTCATGCCTTCCCTTTTTCAGGTGTTCGGTTGTGGAGTAATTTCCTAACTTCATAAGTTGTTTGCAGTATTTTAAAGTCTGCACCTTACACTGAAAGAATACCTGGTGATCTTGCCATGAAGGCCCTTGCTTAGGCACTTCCTGTTTGATGGAGTATTGTGAGACATGTCCCTGTGTTGTCACCAGAGCTTTTTTTCAGCTGGAACGTGCTGGAACACAGTTCTGGCACCTCCGGCAGCCCTGTACTCTCAAGTCAGTCACTTAACCCAGAAGCAGGTAGAAGAAATTTTCTGCACAGCTCCCATCCTCTACCAGCATCCATGTACTTATGCTGGACATCCAGGCCTCACTCATGCCCTACATTTGTTGGTGAGTCGCTCGGGTCTAGGCGACGCAACTACAGCTGCCTGTGGTCGGGAGGCAGCTACTCAGACATTGTAGAATGGAGAAGAGTAAAGAGCTCTGAAACTCCTCCTTGGGTCTGTGCTACATTTCTGGTAGGCAGAGCTCTCCGATCACTTAGTGTGATAAAGAAGGAAACCTGCATGTACCATACATAGCGGTTTGACTTTCCTGAAGAGGTGAGGGAGAGAGGCAGTTGTGCAGAGAAGTAGCTGTGGGAAGGTTGTGAGCTTACTATGGGGCTCAGAGCTGGGGGGGGGGGGGCTTGGTTAGAGTGAATTACTGCAGAGAGGAGAGCAGGTAAAGTGGGGGGGGGGTGCAGATAGAAGAGCTGGGACAAGTTTTTGCACAGAGGAGAACTAGGAAAGTGTGTGTGTGTGTACAGAGAGGAGACCTGGGAAGGTGGGGGGGGGGGGGTATTTGTGCAGAGAGAAGACCTGGGAAGGTGGGGGGGGGTATTTGTGCAGAGAGGAGACCTGGGAAGGTGGGGAGGAGGGGATTAGTTCAGAGAGGAGAGCTGGGTGGGGGGAATTTTAGCAGAAAGGAAACATAAAAGATGCAGTGCTCTCAACAGAGGCAATCCAATCCTGGTGTGCAGTCACACAATATAAAAGAAAGAAGAGCCAGCAACTCCAAAGTCTTTGAAAGTCCTTGATGCAAAAATGTATTGGCTGCATATGAGCATTAAAAAGCAACCACTGACGTGTTTCGCCGTGAGCTTTAGTCATAGCTATGACCCTGGCTTGTGCCGAAATGCGTCAGCTGCGTGCTTTTTAATGCTCATATGTAGCCAATAAATTTGTATCAAGGACTTTGGAGTTGCCAGACCTTCTTTCTTGTATACTTAGCAGAAAGGAGAGCTGTGGGGGATATGTGCAGAGAGGAGAACTGGGGAAGGTGGATTTGTGTAGTGAGGAGAACTGGGGGAGATTTGTGCAGAGAGGAAAACTGGGAAAGTGTGGGGGAGGATTGTGCAGAGAGGAGATCTGGGGGAGTTTGTGCAGTGAGGAGTATCGATACTGATTTCGAGTGCCGCTTTGTGCAGTCACCAACGAAAAATTACGAGTATAC
>BLSH010025079.1:386520-397250 GCA_018402905.1 Glandirana rugosa | reverse complement strand
GAGGAGACCTGGAAAGTGGGGAGGGGAGGAAGTTGCGTGGAGAGGAGACCTGGGAAGGTGGGGGGGGGGGGATTTGTGCAGAGAGGAGAACTGAGTGGGGGGGTTTTAGCAGAGAGGTTGTTGTATCAACGACATAAAGTGAAAGAGATCTTCCCAAGGGAAAACAAATGCAGCCATCACATCTAAGGAATGCCAAGCTGCAATGTTTTTGTTCTTTTATATTTAGAGTTAGGGTTTAGATACACTTTAAGTATGGATCCATTAATTCAGAAGTAGTAGAAATATGTTACTTTACCTAATTAATGATCTGCTTCACTGCCAGGCACTGACAGATCCCATTTATAGGCCAAGTAACACCCTATTGTTAATGGTATCCTAGTTTATTCAGGATGGCCCTACAGTTTCCATATATTGATGCCATTTGTTCAGGCCGTTGAAGGATTGGATTTTCAAAAGTCTGCAGCTCTAGATCTTATCACAATTAATAAGGCAGCTCCACGTAACAGTGGACGGTAACATGGTGTACGGAACAACAGACAGTCAAAGGATCTGAATCTGAACTTGGTGGGTTGCAGTCTAGCCTAGGATTGACCCAGACGCACATGGTGAGGTCAGCCATATTGGTGACACGGGCTTGCAGAAAGGTCACATGTTGAGAACATGTCTTCTAACTTCCCCGTTCTATCTCCAGTATAAATCTGGGTCTTTGTTATTCCACCCAGGCTTGGCATATCTCAGGCTTATTTAGAACATCAACACCATCAATCACTCCATACAGGGCCCCTAGCAGCTGGACTGAAGCTCAGCTGTCATGTGCATGGCGATTTGTCATTTGCACATGTCCGCTCGCCTTGTAAGACTCGCTCAGCCCGAGAACAATTTTCCCCTCTCTGAAAATATTCCCTCTGATTCAGGAAACAAATGATTAATACAGGACAGGCGTTTAAAGATGGAGGTCAAGAATGAAAGTCTTAAGAAAACAAGTGAAGGGCCCAGAGATGTCTGTCCCCACTTGTGAAATTAGCCCCTTTCGCAGCAGTTTCAGAAAGTCACACAGTCACCACTGGCAACTTTTTATTGGCTTTAGAAGAATATTTGGGCGGTTGGGGGGCGGTATGGGACGGAGATGGGGAACTACCGGGTAAGTTCACAAGCTAAAATTGGTTGCAATTAATTGAACTTTGTTTACCAGGGGATTTGTATTTCTGCCCACCCTGATTTCCTCGCACAGCAAAGCCAGGTAGATAACACTTATAGTTAATTCTAGGATAGTTATAGAGGATGAAAATGGCGCCAAAAGAACACTGGGGAACCCTTAAGTGCATGTAAGCTGTCAATAAGGTAGGGAGTACATAAAAGATGCCCATGTAAATCTATAAATCAGAGCTAAAAGTTTTTATTCTCACCTGTGAGTATGCATTTAGCTTGTTTTTAATAAATTCCTTGATGGCATACTGCACTTAGGTCTGGCGCTCCTGTTCCCCCCCCCCCCCTTCTCCTAGTTATAGAGGAGTGCCCAATACAAACGTTCATATTGCTTGATGATCCATTTAAAATATTTATTGGCAAAAAACAATGGATAAATCCAACGGGGTAGAATTACTAAAACTGAAGAGTGCAAAATCTGATGCAGACATGCATGGTAGCCAATCCTCTTCTATATTCAGGTTGTTCAATTAAAGCGGTAGTAAACCCATCCATTTAACAGTTTAAAAAACAGTTACATTTCTGGAACGTGCTGGAAATGTAATACTCCCATTGGTTTTACTCTAAACCATACTGTCAAACCATCCAATGCCTGATATCATAGCTGATCACATGAGCAGCATCTTGTAGATTAAACAGAGGTCAAGATGGCAGATTCCTTGGCTGAAAATGATAGGAAGGTTTACTACCACTTTAAGATTTCACCAAAGAAATCTAGAAGCTGATGGGTTTCCATGCACAGCTGCACCAGATATTACGCTCTCCAGTTTTAGTAAATTAACCTCAAAGTGTTTTGGGGGAATAGCCTCCCCAAAGGAGGAAGGGGAGGACTTTCCCTTGAAAGGCTTTTTTCTTTGTTTTTGACCAATAACCATATTAAATGGACTCTCAAACTATATGAAGTTTTGTATTGGTTGCTCCTCTGTAGAAATCCCAGAGTTTTCTACTGAGCGTTCTCTTTGTTGCTATAAGAGAGGCACCAGCGCCGAACCATAACAAGATCCAATTACACAGTACCTCCATTGGGTATTAGTCCCCTGGAAGGAGGACTTACTCCACTGTATATTTACCAATACCAAACCTTGCTTCCATTGGTCCAACGCTATCACACATCCATTTAACAAGACTTACGGTTAAGGAATACAAGGGTGTCCTCTCTCTAACCCTAGCCTGCTGACTCAACAGTAAAAGAGCAGCTGCAAACTGTTGAGGTCCCCCCTATGCTCACTCTGCTTTTAACCCATTTGCATACAGCATAACCGATTTGCTCACAGTGCTGCCCCTCTCTTTCCCAGTCTGTATAGAGCAGGGGTAGACAACCTGCGGCCCTCCAGCTGTTGTAGAACTACATTTCCCATGAGGCATTGCAAGGCTGACGTGTACAATTACTCCCAGAGGCATGATGGGACTTGTAGTTTTACAACAGCTGGAGGGCCGCAGGTTGCCTACCCCTGGTATAGAGGATTGCAGAGACTGATGCCAAGTCAAATTAGGGTACCTACATCAGTTGCCTTTTAGAAATACTGTTTTTTTTTTAAATAAATACTTTGCTGCAATCATATGTAACTATCTACCTGGAGTCCAGGAGAACTTTGCTAAGTTCTTTATCCATGTACTGTAGCTTTCAAATGTTTAATTTACCTTTTTTTTTTTTGCAATGCACCTTCTTTTTGTTGCAAAGTTTCTTACCTGGAGATCCTGCCAGCAATAGTGCTTTCTGGTTCATGCTGACAAAGCCTAGCCACTGCCTTGTAATTGTCAGCAATGTTGTCAGCCTGCCATACGCACTCCTTCAGTTGGCCATTGCATTGTCTATTGGACAGCCCAGTGGCCATTTGAAGGAGTGTGCACATCAGACTGACAATGCTGCTGGTAATGGTGAGGCAGTGGCATAGCACTGTCAGCTTAAAACAGGAATTGCTTTTACTGGAAGGATTTCAAGAAAAATATGGTAAGTGCTTAGAGATAGTTTTTTTTGTTGAGAGTAGGTAAATTTAGTCAGGCTTGAATAAAAGTCAGGCCTAATTGTTTTGATTCTGGTCAGGGGAGTGGCCCAGGGAGATCTGAAGGCTGCAGGAAGCAACACCCCTTGGTTACCCCTCCCCTCTTCTTCACAAAGTTCTGGAAAAGGGGATGGGAAGAGGAGGCGAGGCTTTCTGTATGTTAAGGAACCCTGACCAATCCCCAACTTGGACTGGCAGGGGGCAGGTCTCCTTAAATACTGTGGTCTACCCAGTGGGGGGAAGGAGACGTTCGGGTGGAAGTGACGGAGATGAAGAAGTGTGGAGGCTGTCAGGACTGAGGGAGCCCCTAGTCTGGGAGGGTGATCTTGGTCTGGGAGAGCTCGGGTGCAGTCAGGAGGAGAGAGAGACCTTAGAGGAGAGGCACACGGGTGAGCAGAAGAGGACATCAGGAGTGAGAACACTACCAGAGATCTGTCAACTACAAGTAACTGTGAGTGGCACAGCCCAAGGGAGTGAGATGCACAAGACCGATTGGGAAGAAGATAGGCTGCAGAAGGTGCAGAAGGAGATTGGGGTCTGGTGTCATGGACAGTGTGTGGATGGGCTGAGAGTTGTAGTCCATCATTGGCTAGCTAGCACCAACTAACTGACTTTGCTACACAAGGAGAACCTCAACCCCATACCCACAAAGGGTGGTCCGGAGGCCTGATAAATCTACATCAGGTCTCACATGTCCTAGCTAGTCCGTGTATGTTTGTTTGGAGGTTGGTAAATTTCCTTCCAGGCCTCACCAATGGAAGTAAGAAGTGTGCAGGAGAGAGGGACCAGGAGTTAGCAGTGAAGCAAGAAGTGTGCTGGAGTGAAGTTGAAGAGGTGTATATACTCGAGAGTGTATATACTGGTCCCATGCACATAAATGTTTGATCTTAGGGGCATCCCATAACTACCCCAATACCTATTCAAGTTCAATCCCCAAATAAAAACAACAAAAACAGAGCAACCCTGTTTTCTGACTCCAGATGCCAATAGGAGTGTGATTGAGAGCAGTTGTGAGCAGCTGAACCACATCAACCAGCCACCCCTAAGGGTGGCTACAAATAGAAAACCATATAAAGTGAGGCATGATGGCAAACAAACTGAAAACGGATTCTTGGGTTATAGTTCAATAGGAGGCGCCTTGTGTCTACTGTTTACTTGTACGGCAGCCCCTACCACCACTCTGAAAAGGTTGGCCTGGGAAGTAAAGTATTACAGCCATGTAGAATCCACGTGGCCACATACAGACAACTTGATGTGGCCCCATACAGCCAATGCTTCAGTTAAGAATGAACACAGTGAGTGATCAGTACCAATCACTCATTGTGTTCATTCAAGAAAGGAAGGGGCTGGTAAATATGAAATGTTTACCCAGCCCTTCCCCCACATCAATCTTGAAGGACCCTATTGTGTGCTTGCATCTGCCAGTGGGAAGAAGAGGAGAAAATCCAGCAGTGCTGAGGGGACAGGGGGTGGGGCACACAGGGGGGCCTGGGCAGCAGGGGGAAACATATGGTGCATAGGTAGAGGGATTGGTGTGACGGGGGGCAATTACTAGAACAAATCCTTTGTATGGCTCTCTCTGCAGCAGCTGAAAGCCAACAGGAGGAAGAGGAGAAGAACCAGCTTTCAGCTGATACAGAGAGTGCCATACAGGGGAATGGTTCCAGTAATTGCTCCCCTGCCTTACCAATCCCCCTGCCTGCTCATATCTGATTCACCCTGCTGCCTGAGCCCCCCTACCCCCCCCCCCCCCCCAGCGCTGATCCAGGCTCCATAAAGGAGGACTGGTGGTACCCCCTTATCTACAGCCCTACATTATGCAGTTTTCTTTCCTTCAATGATTGTGATTAGTGATCGAATAAAAAAAAAAAAAAAAAGACAGGCTGGTTGAAGTCAATCAATAGGTAGCCTGCCCATAGCTGGATTGAAATTTGTCTGGTTCCTGCTGAAGCGTTATATCTGTTCTGCTTAGTGAAAACAGGAGGTCAGCTGCTCGCCACAGCAGCAGCATTCAGACAATGCTTTGCATTTTCTCAATTCCATGATTGGACAAGGGGAAGAGCAAGGCAGTGACGTCACACTCTCCATCTTGTCCAATCAGAGAATGCTTTGCATTCATTTGCATTCATTGAGAAAATGCAAAGCATTCTCTTAATGGCACCTATGCCCAGTGGCTGACCTCCTGTGTTCAGAATTCAGCTGACCAGCTGCTCGACACAGGACCCAGAAGTTGGTGGAGATCACTGAAGTGGCAGTGCCTTCTACAGTGATCTCCAGCTTCTAGAAGGATAGTTGTATTGGTCCAAGCTTAGGTATATAAAAATGCCATACCTGGAATTCTTCTTTAAGTTCCATTTTACTACAACACAGTGAATCCTTTTTTATTTTTTTGTCTGACTCTTGGATATTTTCATTGCACAAAAGTTTTTAATTACCCAAGCCATTTCCAGCAAGGTTTCTTATCTATTTCTAGTTATGTAACCGTACAGTATGTAAGCATTTGATTGGCATAGAATGTTTTTCTGTCCCTTTTCAGTGTAGAAATATCATAGATTCAGGTAGCATTACTGAAAGACAACTGTCACAGGCTGTTGCACCTGTACTTAAGAAGCATGATGATGACTTGAGGCTATTGCCTCTCATAATTGGAGCACTTCTTTAGTAAGCCAGGAGAGTCAGAGGCAAACTTCAGGAATGTATTGCCTCCCGCTGACAAAGGAATAGAACCAATTTAGCTGTGCGCTCACTTTCCTTCCTGTCTTCCAAGTAGCTGGTTATGTGTAGGCATTATAGGGTAGAGTAAAAACCATAGATTGGCTTAGCTCAGAGGAAAACGATTATTGCAAATTGTGAAAATAAAAGAATACTTTACATTTTCCTTTCAGAAGATGGGATGAATTTAAGAACTCCATTAAGAAAAAAAGGTTTTCAGCTATAGACTATACTACATTTTTGCTATGTCTGCTTTTTGGCTTTGAGTTCATTTTGGCAGAATTAAAGGGTTAGTTCACCTTCTTACAAATGCATGTACCTTATGTGATCCCCTTCATCCAATGAAATCAACACAACGTCCCAAGTGCTGGGCCCTACTGTCCACTCAGTATAAGCACATACAGTGACTGGTATTGTAAATGGGAATTGAGACAGCGCTATCAGGATATGAGTGGTAACCATGAATCCTCCGGTAGTATAATGTCAAGCCAAGGATGAAGACTAAAAATCATTTATTAACAAGGGAAGTTAAAACCATTGTAGGTAATATGATACCAAGCCGTTGTGGATGGATGTTGGCAGGCTAACGTCCATTGGGCGCGGTGGGCAGGGAGATGTAATTTGTCCACTGTGGTGTGCAACAACCAGCCACTGGTGTAAGGGATCCAGGCCGGAGTCCTTGACAAAGTGCATGCACGCAAAACGTGTTGTCACAGCAACAAGCTTCTCCTGTGTTCCAAGCTGGTTTGATTGGCATTTGAGAAGAAGACAGGGATGGAGGTACTCCATAAGTAGTCAAGAAGTAATTTATTAAGAAACAGCCATACAGCAACAAAAGGTTAATTACATTGTTACATTACATAGGTTTGATAGGCAACTCCCTTACACGAGAGTGACGGCGGACCCAGGCCCGGCTCCCGAGCGTCCCTACACCAGTCCTACACCAGTGGCTGGTTGCTGCACACCATCAACATGGTGGACAATTTCCATCACAATGCCCACCAGACCCAGCGGATGTTAGCCTACCGACATCCATCCACACCAGCTCGATATCATATTGTCTACATTGGTTTTAACTTCCTTTACAATAAATGATTTTCAGCCTTTACGCTTGGCTTGACATTATATCCCATTTACCATTCATCCAATGCCCTCTCCAGACGGTACAACAGTCAGGCTTTCTAAGCCATCACAACAAGGACTGGAACCAGTGCAACAACATAATACAAGCAATGGCGAACACTCATTGGCCAATGCTGGCCACGTGACAACGCTAACCAATATGAATGCTTTTGAGGCTCCTTTAACATTCCTTTCCTTTCAAAATAAGATCTAAGATGTGGTGGATCATGAAGGTCAGAGGGGCTCAGACCTAAAGAACTGGCCAGTGGCCTCTGGTGCAGGTTAGAGTGTCCACTGGAGAAAAAAGAAGGAGTTGGGAGAGCCATTATAGTGTAGTTAACTGGCTCAAAAAAGGTTAATCAATAGGAAGAAAGAAAATAGGAAAATAATTTACTTCTGTTGAGGCTGCGGTGACCCTAAGGGATGAAAAACATGAACCTTTCAAGTATGCGGACGGAGAAAAACCTGTCACCAGGCAAGATTAGGGTGGCCACTCTTGATGCCACAAGGGTCCAAATACTGGGTCCTCTGCAGATTTCTCAAGCAGGCCTGTGAGATAAGTGAGTTTGAATGAGGTCTAAAACAATCCTGTCAATAGTCCGTTGTCATATGTCTTAGGATTGGTCAGAGTCATCTAGTTTATTGAATATTTAATTTCTTTATTTCCTCTGACGTATCCTTAGACATATAGCAATGGGCCCCTCTGCTGATCGGACCACCAATGGGAATTTTTTTAAACCTTCTTTGAACTCACCAATTTCTAAAGTGGAGATTCTCATTGGTCAGTGTGGATTGTACGTGCTACTAGTGAGTATGGTGATAAATGGATAGAGTAATCAATCTGCTGCTTCTCCTTTCACTGTCCAGTCACAAGCTGTGAGAGGGACAAGGCCAAGTTGAGCATTACTTGGTGGTTGGACAGAAATACAAATCCTTTGATAAAACAACTCTCTTATATGTATTTCATCTCTGTACTTAGCTATTTGCGTGGAGTTCAGCTTTAGCATTTAGCATGTATCCAAGCACAGACAATTGGCTCCAGATGCTTTTTTTTTTAAACGCAATAAAGGCTCCTCGGAGAATTTTATGGACACAACAAGCTCCTTTGAGTTCAAAGTTGATTAGAAAGGCTTCTTTATGGAGGCAATGCTGCACTGTAGAACCTGAGGATCAAAGGTTAGGAAATGCTATGTCATGCCTGACCAACACTTAGGTATGGACCAGGGAGTGACTACTGTATGTCGGTGCTCTCCATGTCCATTACATCATAAATGCCATTATAAAGTACAGCCTTATCCTGCAGATCAAAGCCTTGCCTTTCTCAGACTTCTGTCTAGGCTTGGGTTAACCATAAAATTAGTAGGTTCAGATGGAGGGAGTAAAATATCCTACAAAGTGCACACTTTCTAAAATTCCTTTTTATGGTAGAAGGTCAGACTCAATATTGGTTATGTCACAGCTGCCCACCGGCAGCCCATCACACCCTAACTTTACCTGAAAAACATTTCTATATGAAAGTATACAAGGAAATAATATCTACTATTATTCAGGAGGACACACTGCATCAAGCATTCAAAGGTCAGACTCATTAGAAAATGTTTCACGAAGATTAGAAAACGTTTAGGAGGTTTAGAAAAGTTGCTTGCAACTTAAATTATAGCGGACTGAACTTTTCAAAAGTTAGCTAAAATGCTCAGATTTAAAGGTTAATTCCAGGTCAGGCTTGAAATACTCTATGGTTAGATTGCTGTTTTTTTAATCGAATGATTGAATTATTAATATTGTTTTAAATGAAGAGAAGTATTTTTTTGGACATACTTCTCCTGTGGGTCACAGAAGTGCATTTACTTTTGCTCTCCTGTCACCCAGAGCCAGCTTATAGTAGGCTATTTCCTACTGTCAGCTGACATCACAGAGCCGCTCCAGGCTCTGGAAGGATCCTGACCATATTGTCGGGATCCATCCAGCTGCCTGATTGACAGTGCATGGCTGAGAGCCCAAACCAGCTGCTCCCACCCCTCTCTAGTGAGAGCTGGAGGGGCGAAGTGGAGAGCGGTGGCTGACGGTCAGGACAGAGATAGAGGAAGTTTTATAGACTTTCCAAACTTTCCTTGTGACTCTGCATCAGGTTGTCACATGATTAGAAGCAGAGAACTATTAAAAGGAAATGGAGATAGAGAACAATCCAGTTAAAAGAGATTCAGGACCCCATTGGTGTAGGGTTTGCCCATTACCAGCCTATAATGAACCAATAACCAGCCTTGAGGGGCATTTTACAATCCTGACTATTTACTGACTTCTATTATATTTGAAGTATGAACGTTTCCCCAATATGGACCTCTCACCAGTAGGGTGTCCTGGAAAGTGAGGAAGTTTCTTAGTCTTTCTAAACATTATTTAAGACTCTGCATCAAGTTGTCACATAATTAGAAACAGAGCACTGCTAAGGGGAAATGGAAATGGTAGACTTCCTCAAAAAAGCCAGTTAGAAGAAGTCAAGATCCCCACTGGTCTAAGGTATGGCCATTACCAGATCATAATGGCCGGTAACCAGTTGTAGGGGGCATTTTGACAGCCCAACGATTTACTGACTTCTGTTATTGTTGGAGTAAGCAGGTTTTCCCATTCTGGACCTCTCAGTAACATGGTGTGCAGGAAAGCTTTATAGTCTTTAAAGACGTTCCTAGTGACTCTGCACCATGTATTTTTAACTCAGCTAAGAGAAAGTGGAGATGGAAGACTCCCTCAAAGAACCCAGTTAAAAAAGGTCAGGGTGCCCACTGGTCTAAGGTATGGCCATTACCAGCACATAATAGGCCAGTAACCAGGCTCAAGGGGTTTTTTTTTACCAGTCTGGCCAATGAAATATCACCCAGTTTTTAACACTATGTAGGGCTCACCACATCCAACTAATCAGAATGTACTGGTTTCTTGCAGAGGTGTTATAGGAGTTCTTTCCTTGACACATTAGGGTTGCAACTGCTGGACACAACAAAAAAATTCTTGAATGTTTATAGAGGTGTGCATGATATAAAATACTTTACTCACTTTAAAGTACATCTAAAGGCAAACCTTTTTTTAGTTTTGGACAGAATGGAGATGGATTAGAACACCTGTAAGTTTATGTTGCTTTCTGTGCCTCCATTTGGGAGATTCACCAATGTCTATTTGTCCTGTTTACATTATCATTGAAAGTGAAACTAAAAGAAAATCCCACATTTTGGGTTGTCCCCAGATGAGTGATAAAGGGGAAATCTTCCAACGAGGACACTAGTTCTAGTGACCTGGGGGTCCCTCAAGGGATTCCCTTAATTTGCAGGGATTTCCTCTCACTTCCTGTTTGGCTATGGGACAGGAAGTGAAGGGAAATCTCCCCAATGGGACACAGATGGCAAAAAATAAACTGACCAGGGTTATAACCAGTGGCGGCTGGTGAAGTTTGTGGATGGGGGGCGCCAGGCCCCGCCCTTCCTTTTGACCCCTCCTACTTCTGATAAGCCACTCCCCTTATAGAATCCACCCACTCCGTCCCCTGTATTCCACATATTGTGTCAGGGGTACACTGACACAGGACACTACGACTCGACATATGACACAGGACACTACGACTCGGCACATGGGGACTGTGTTATACACCTTATGTCCCCTGCCTCACCCACCTAAGATATTCCCCTCACCGAATAGTCT
>BLSH010025079.1:323973-369030 GCA_018402905.1 Glandirana rugosa | reverse complement strand
GAAAAATTTCATCCGACGAACGATCTGCCGATTTTCTGACCGTTAGTATGATGCTTTCGACAGCCGATTCCTGAATTTTCTAATGACAAAAACTGATGTGCAGGCTCGAAAATTTTTGTCGTTTTTAAACCAAACCTCTGATTTTCATTTAATTAGTACTGTTTTCCTCTGAAAGAAATCTCTAGAGCAAGACTACGCATGCTCAGAAACGAAAGAGCACATACAAAACTATTCAACACATTGCGTCACTTCTGACATTGCGTTTTGTCGTACGAGAATTTTCTGATGTTTAGTAACCTCTTCAGATTCGATATGAGACTGGCATCCACAAAAAATGGATGAAAAGTCATCCAATAATCAGATCGTGTGTACCCGGCTTAAAACTGGGATGCAATTAAAGTTCATGTGCATGTAAAGCCGGGTACACGCGATCAGATTATTGGACGAATTTTCGTCTGTTTTTTTGTGGATGCTAGTTTCATATCGAATCTGAAGAGGTTAATAAACATCAGAAAATTCTCGTATGAAAAAATGCAACGTCAGAAGTGATGCAATGTGTTGAATATATTTGTATGTGCTCTTTCGTTTCTGAACATGCGTAGTATTGCTCTATTTTGGACGAAAACTGTACTAATTAAATGAAAATCGGACTTGTGTTCAAAAACGACAAAAATTTTCAAGCCTGCACATCAGTTTTTGTCGTCCAAAAATCCGGAATCGGCTGTCGAAAGCACCATACTAACGGTCAGAAAATCGGCAGATGGTTCGTCAGACGAAATTTTTCTTCAGATTTTCTGATTGTGTGTACGGGCCTTAAGGGCCGGCGTCCCAATACTTTTGACAATATGGTGTATCTCACTCTCTATATATATCTATATATACACATACATACACACCACAGGTATACATATACACAGACACATACACTCTTATAAATACATTTTAGGGCAGAGATTGGTGTTAGTAGAGCAATGAATGGTGTCAGTAGGGCACAGATTGGTGTTAGTAGGGCAATGGATGGTGTCAGTAGGGCAGAGATAGGTGTTAGTAGGGTAGCGGATGGTGTCAGTAGGGCAGAGATAGGTGTTAGTAGGGTAGCGGATGGTGTCAGTAGGGCAGAGATTGGTGTTAGTAGAGCAGTGGACGGTGCCAGTAGGGCAGAGATTGGTGTTAGTAGGGCAGTGGATGGTGTCAGTAGGGCACAGATTGGTGTTAGTAGGGCAGTGGATGGTGTCAGTAGGGCATAGATTGGTGTTAGTAGGGCAGTGGATGGTATCAGTAGGGCAGAGATTGGTGTTAGTAGGGCAGTGGATGGTGTCAGTAGGGCACAGATTGGTGTTAGTAGGACAGTGGACAGTGTCAGTAGGGCACAGATTGGTGTTAGTAGGGAAGTGGACAGTGTCAGTAGGGCAGAGATTGGTGTTAATAGGGCAGAGATTGGTGTTAGTAAGACAGTGGACGGTGTCAGTAGGGCAGAGATTGGTGTTAGTAGGACAGTGGACGGTGTTAGTAGGGCAGTGGACGGTTTCAGTAGGGCAGAGATTGGTGTTAGTAGGACAGTGGACGGTGTCAGTAGGGCACAGATTGGTGTTAGTAGGGGAGTGGATGGTGTCAGTAGGGCAGAGATTGGTGTTAGTAGGGGAGTGGATGGTGTCAGTAGGGCAGAGATTGGTGTTAGTAGGACAGTGGACGGTGTCAGTAGGGCAGAGATTGGTGTTAGTAGGACAGTGGACGGTGTCAGTAGGGCACAGATTGGTGTTAGTAGGGCAGTGGACGGTGTCAGTAGGGCACAGATTGGTGTTAGTAGAGCAGTGGATGGTGTCAGTAGGGCAGAGATTGGTGTTAGTAGGGGAGTGGATGGTGTCAGTAGGGCAGAGATTGGTGTTAGTAGGACAGTGGACGGTGTCAGTAGGGCAGAGATTGGTGTTAGTAGGACAGTGGACGGTGTCAGTAGGGCACAGATTGGTGTTAGTAGGGCAGTGGATGGTGTCAGTAGGGCAGAGATTGGTTTTAGTAGGACAGTGGACGGTGTCAGTAGGGCACAGATTGGTGTTAGTAGGGCAGTGGATGGTGTCAGTAGGGCAGAGATTGGTGTTAGTAGGGGAGTGGATGGTGTCAGTAGGGCAGAGATTGGTGTTAGTAGGACAGTGGATGGTGTCAGTAGGGCACAGATTGGTGTTAGCAGGGGAGTGGATGGTGTCAGTAGGGCAGAGATTGGTGTTAGTAGGGCAGTGGACAGTATCAGTAGTTTTGGGTTTTTCTCTTATATTTTACACATTTTTTACTATCATTTACAATATATTTTCTACTTTTTTTAGGAGCACTACTGAGGGGCTTTGGTGAAATATTAAGGGTCTAAGCAGACCCCTTATGTCTCACTTTTGAGATGGGGAAAGGAACTGAAGACAGAGATTCCCCAGTTGCTTTGTCTGCAGACTCAGCTGCACTGGACAGTTAAGAAACACAATTAACCAGTGCCAGGGCCTATCATTGAAGCCTGTAAGCACACAAATGTTAGGCACTGGAAAGATGGATTGCGTTAGTAGCTGTAGTACTACTTAAAATATTGTATATATCAATCCAAACAGGCAATCATCCGTTAGCTATGTCGCTGTATTGCATAAAACATCATTTGTAATCCCGATCCATCACATTCCTCGGCTGTACGTATCACTCATGCGCATTTTTATTTTTGATAACTGTTTTGCTCCATATCTTTACACTCAGGCATTTTTAACATAAAGTATTAATTCCATTTTTTCCTCCAATAATGAACACTTTTGCTCAGAAAATAGCAATTATCTCTTTTTTATTATTGTTAAATTGACTGTATTCACAGATAAAGGTATATATGTCTGTGTAATTAATGCCTCCAATTCTGTCTTCCTCATTTTCTTCAATTCCTATGGTCTGACACTCTGCTTAGTGTGTCATTGTCTGCTGCTCTGTTCTGATTTTATTGCTGTTGGTGTGCTAATAGCTGTAAGATTCTAAATTGTTCACAGAATAGAACGATGATTAAAAACAGGCTAACAAAAGTGTGCCCACCATGAATGGATTCACTTGGCTAAATGGTTTCGGGGTCCAGACTGGACAGGACCATCTCTACATTTTATTGATTTTATATTGCTACCGTTGCCCATTTCTTACCTGCCTATT
The DNA here is from genome assembly GCA_018402905.1 of Glandirana rugosa. Lineage (NCBI taxonomy): Eukaryota > Metazoa > Chordata > Amphibia > Anura > Ranidae > Glandirana > Glandirana rugosa. The sequence continues at coordinate 365,871 of BLSH010025079.1, read as the reverse complement.
GCCACCAAAGCCTTTTGTTTTGCCATGTATTCTTGTTACCAACATCTGTTTGCTGCCCACATTTGTTGCATATCTGCTGTCACAACAGTCAGTATGTAGCTGACGTTTGTTACCTATATTCTTGGAATTACTGTGTGTTGCCCATTTATTGTCTGCATGTTACTTGCATGTTATCATCATGTATTAACATAGTCCAGGTGAGGACTGGGAACCTTTAAGGGGCATACACAACCAAGTAGCCTGTCATGAAACCGCTGTAGCGTGTGTGCGCACGCCTGTGTTGCCGCACATGTGCGCGTATGCGCCGGCATTGGCGCCAAACAGCCCCATTTAAGTGGACAGCAGCCAGTGCTGTCCGTTCTACAGCGTATAGTGTACCTGTGAGCCTCAGCTCTGTTCCTGTTGTTTAATTCTGTTCCCTGAAGACCCGGCATGCCCTGACCTGTTTGATTCCTGCCTGCACCGACCCCCGGCTACCCATGACCATCCTCTTGTCTGATCCCTGGTACCTCTGCTGCCCGCCCAATAACGACTTCTGCTTGGACTTTGACTACTCTCCTGCCTGCCCCTTGGTACCGCACCGCCCGCCAGTTGCTGACCCAACCTGAATCACCTACCTTTCTGTCTGCACGAGCCAATCCGGAATCTCTTACATCACCATCAGAGACAATCCAGCCCTCGTGCCATCCTGCACTCTTGGTCTCCTGTCTGCTCTACCAGGGGCCCCAGAATCAGGTGTGCAAGAGTGGTTGTTCCCTTCATAAGACAGACTCTGCCACCAGGTGCGTGACATAGCCCTTTCATGGTAGGCACAGATTTATGTGGGATAAAGGAAGCGTACCACAGAAAGGTAGTGGGCATGGTGAAAGGTGGGTGTTCATAAAGAACATATTTTATTGTGACCCTTTCCCATTGTAGGGATTACTTCCTTAGTAGCCTTGTTGTATTTTGCTTTATTTGCGCTGTCTTCGCTCCTCTCTTGCCAAGGTGAAAGGTCCTTCCTCCAGCACCCCTTCCAAAAGTTGACAATGAGGTCAATCCTCAAGTAAGTTTATTCAAGACATGCACATCGACAGTTCCCAGCTGTAGTCATATCTCTCAGGTGCTTTTCACCTGGATTAGGCCTAATTGTAGAGCTCATCTCTACATTTAGCTCAATCCAGGTGAAACGCATCAGTAGGGCATGGCTACAGATGGGGGCAGCCATTTTGTTCTAAAAAAAACTTTCTTGAGAATTGATGTTATTAGTGTGCGGCTGCTTGTGTATGGATTTTCTTGCAGAGCATTGAACTCAGGAATATTCTATATTACATTATCTGTCAGACAATTAATGGAGATGCCTCCAGAGTCCTTTGTCAGGGGTAGGTATAGAGAACCTTGTCTGCTCTGTCAGCTGGACAACTCTTAGTGTACTTGTCATCAGAAGGTTGGGCCTAACTTTGACAAAACAGGAAGTTGATGTTCTGGAGGGGTTCCTTTTCCCTTACTTGAGGAATAGAGGCATCCCTAGTTACCCCTCCCCCCATGGGAAAAAAAGGTGTCCTTCCTGAAGTGGAGCTTCCCCTTTGAGAAGGCTGTGTGCCTGAATTGAGTCCCCAGGGTTAGAGTCCAGGCCATAGGATCAGGGGCGTAACGATAGGGGTTGCAGGGGTTGCGATTGCAACCGGGCCCCATGCTCCAGGGGACCCATGTGCTTCCCTTGTACACCTGGATAGGAGTGATGGCGGGGGTGGCATTTAGAAAGTTTTATTTATTCCATTTTCCTCCTAATGCATGAGATTGGTTCTTCTATATGCTGCCCCTGCCGCCCCTCCTATCCAGTTTACTTGTCTTCTGCTGTTCCCAGGGTCCCGCTGCGGGACCATAATAAAGGGACCCGTGATAGGAGTAAAGGGCCCCGGGATCAGCAAGAAGAGGGAAGGGCCCTGGCCAGAGGTCAGGGGGGGCCCTTTTTAATTTCTTGCACCCGGGCCCTGAAGGTTCTAGTTACGCCTCTGCATAGGATATATCTTCCCTGTGTGAGCAAGCTGTATGCCAGGGTGCCATGTGGGCCTACAAGATCTGCTAGAGTTTTAAGTGTAATAGAGAGACACTAGGACCTCTAGGTTTGTGACTGCTACACTCCAGAGTAAGCTGTTGGATGCTCCTAATGCAGAGACTCACCCAGTGACTATTAGACAAGGATTTGCAGGAGCCCTTCTAAGGTTTTGGTTAGTCCGCCTCTGTCTATTGTTCATGCCAAATTTTAAGTAAATCATTAAAACCACCTTTAAGTGTGGACCTCTTTTCTTTGAGGGCAAGTAAGTTTTAAATCCTAGGGACTAGGAATTTCCTAATGGAAATGCAAAGTACTCTGCGCTAGCTACTGCGATGGACTACTACTCCCAGCCCATCCTCTTCCAGACCCTGCCGGCTCTTCCATCTGCAATGGCCTTTTCCACTGTCACAGCAACATCAAAGTCCCACACTGGCCTCTGCATCCTTTCCAGACTGTATCTCACCCCAATCTGCTCCGGCATGCCTCTTCCAGTATCCCAGGGTATGTTGCTCTCCAACTCCTGACACTTGTAGCTCCACACTGAAGCTCTCTCCCACTGTCCTTTCCGCTCTGCCTTGTGCCTGCCACCAAGATCTGGCTCCTCCTGGCTGCACCCGAGCACTCCAGGCCCAGGGTCACCCCCCCCAGACTGGGAGCTTCCCCTGGACCACGACAGCCACTACACTATTCCATCTCCAGACTTCCACCCAAACCTCTCCTTCCCAATTGGGCTGATCCTGGGTATTTAAGGAGGCCTGCCCCCTGTCAATCCAGATTGGGGATTGGTCAGGGCTCCTTAGAACACCCCAGATGGCTACACCTCCCCTCCTACCTCTCTTTCCAGAATAGTCTCTGGAAATAAGTGGGATGTTCTGTGAATCACCCAGTCCTAGGTGAGCCACCCCCAGCCCAGAATCAAAGCAATCAGGCCTGCACTAAGTCAGGCTTGACTAAATTTTGCCTTACCTATCAAAAACCTATTCAACGCCTGTTATATATATATTATATATATATAATATCTGCGCTGGTCAAAAGGGAATGGAACAGCTGCAACTCAAGAGGAGGAATGCTAGTCTATTGCTATGTGACTCAATAAATGAATACTAGAAAAAAACCTGTGAGGCTATGTGTAAGCATGCAATGTAACAATGTGACTTGGTAAGTGAAAATGCTGGGAAGTATACAATATATCAAACAAAGTGACTAGTGCATAAACAATGTATTATTAAACAAAATAGCTTTAAAACCTGCAATGTTCCAAAAAATTTATCAAACGTGTGAAGGTCAAATAAGGTTCTTTTTCTTGGATATAATCGCTTATGACCACAAAGGGAAATACTCTTGCACACAGTTTCTGTATGGATCTCCCCAATAGACAAAAAACCATGAATAACTGCACAATGTGTATAAATTATGGCTTCATAAGCAATCCTATATGCTGTATGATACGTCTTCCATCCAATCAAGGTGACCCCTTACCAGATGAGGTGGACCCCCATTACAGGGATCAAATTCGCCATACTGTTGCACAAACTCTGCTGGATAATGGTTCCTTATTTGCTGTATATTTCTGGGAGATTTTGGACTCTGGATAACTCCCTTGGGCGCTCAGCCTGCTCGTGTTGCAGTAATCAACTGCTTGGATACTTCAGGTGTGGTATTCAAAGGGGCTATGCACCCTTTAAAATCTTAGATGGAACTCCATGGATTGAAATTCATGTATGGACAAGGGAAAAAAAAGCCTCATAGTGTAAAACCGCAAAAATTTAATAAAAAGTATGTTTAAGAGTTACACTTACAAAAGTCTGGAAAATTCAGGCATGAAATAATATCTGGCAACGATATCACTCATTCAAGCAGTGGGGTAGCATTGCTGAGATTCTCCTGTCTGACATGTTTCTACATAACTGTCGTCTACTGGGAATGAAGGATGATCCTCCATTCCCAGTAGACAACAGTTATGTCGTCACACTTTTACGTCATACTTTTTAATACATTTTTGTGGGTTTACACTATGAGGCTTTTTTTCCTTGTCTATACATACATTTCAATCCATGGAGTTCCAACCCAAAAGGGTTGGGGGAGATTAGCTCGTGGGGATCACCTTTCCTGGGAAAAAGGCAGCGTGTAGGCCCAACTTTATTAAAAGTCTGGCAGGTTGCCAGGTTTATTAGCAAAGGTTGCAGACATAATAAAGAAAACAAAATAGAAAAAACAAATCCTTGCCATCTGACGCTAAACTATACAAAACAGGAACCTCACTATACAATGTTGGGCTCGTCCCAGACACCCCCAAACAAAACAAATGCAAACCTTTCTTTTTGAGTCCTTAGAGCAACCAATTCCCAAGGTGTAGCTCTCTCAGTGTAGTGATACTGAGTCCCAAGCCAGAACAGCACTGTGCTCTCTTCCTCCTCATTTAAAACACCTGACGAAGGATTTGAGTGGACCAGAAACTCCGGGCTGGAACCAGCTCTGCTACGGTGGTTGACAAAAACAGGGCCAGACTCTTTCTAGTCCACTCCAAGCGAAGGCATGTGAGGCAACAGATCGCCTGTCCACTATCTCGCCTCGCATAACGTCACAGGGTGAATAGCCCATTTGAATGCCACACCTGAAGTATTCAAGCAGTTGATTACTGCAACACGTCCAAGGGAGCGTCCTGAGCGTCCAAGGGAGTTATCCAGAGCTGTGGTCTTTTGAATCACCAAAATCTCCCAGAAATATTCAGCAACTAAGGAACCATCATCCAGCTGAATTTGTGCAACAGTAAGGCGAATTTGATCCCTGTAATGGGGGTCCACCTCATCTGGTAAGGGGTCACCTTGATTAGATGGAATGACGTATCATACAGCATAGAAGATTGCTTATGAAGCCACAATTTATAGACTTGCAGTTTTTCATGTTTTTTTGTCTATTGGGGAGATCCATACAGAAATTGTGTGCAAGAGTATTTCCCTTTGTGGTCATAAGCGATTATATCCAAGAAAAATAACCTTATTTGACCTTTCAGACGTTTGCTACATTTTTTGGAACATTGCAAGGTTTTTTTATTGGAACCTTTTTTGTTTGATTATACATTGTTTATGCACTAGTCACTTTGTTTGATATGTCGTATACATAGCCTCATAGGCTTTTTTCCAGCATTTTCACTTACCAAGTCACATTGTTACATTGTATGCTTACACATAGCCTCACAGGTATTTTTTTATAATATTCATTTATTAAGTCTCATAGGAATAGCGCACCATTTTTTACATTCATTATTCTAACACCTACCTAGCGTGGATTGCGCTACGCTTACTTTATATTTCTTGGCATTTGGTCCCATGAAATCTCTGAGGCACCTTTCCTCCGCCAGATGCTATGATTGCTGGTCTGAACAGAATGCAGATAGCTATATAAGCCCATCAAGTGTCGCTAGCTGTGGGTCCTGCTCTGATTGAGGTCAGAATGGGGGAGTATCTCCACCCAGGGCAAATACCCCTCTGCCTAGTCATCTCCTGTATGGTGCCATTTGTGTCAGAATGCTTGTTTAGAATACATTTTCACTATAATTGAACCTACCCCAAAGGCTTGTTACATCAAAATATGCCCCTAAAAACTGATATTTTGTGCATGCAGCTAATTCCACATCAGTTTCTAAATACAGAGGAGACATCCAATAACTCAGGGTATTTTCCCAGTCTCCCAGCAGCCGTACCAAGTTTCCTGTATTCTCTGAATCTTCCAAAGACTAATGATACTTAGTCGGCAGGAAAAGGTCTACAGAGTAGGAATGGATACCCACTAATGAACCACTCCAGCACCTGACACTGGATCTATGGAGTAATGACCCTCCCAATAATGCAGTGTTTCTCAACTCCAGTCCTCAAGGCGCACCAACAGGTCATGTTTTCAGGATTTCCCTCAGATAAAACGGCTGTGGTAATCACTAAGGCAGTGAAACTGATCAAATCACCTGTGCAAAATAATGGAAATCCTGAAAACATGACCTGTTGGTGCACTTTGAGGACTGGAGTTGAGAAACACTGCAATAGTGCCTGCATAGTTACAGAGTCAACTTGGCACTGCTTTGCTTTCAGCCATATTCTCCTGTCTGGTGTGTCAAAATGCAGGCATTTTGCGTGTCATTTGTGCCTGATCCACTACTTCCTCCATATTGAGGACACCAAGGGAAAGACAAGTGCACAAGCACCAAAGCCCCATGCATGGAGAGAAAGAAGAGTTACTGGACAACAATTTCTAACATGTCCAATCAATCTCTGCAATCAGAAATATGGGAACAGCTGGTGCTCATCGCTAATGGGCAACACCCAAAGGTCAAACTGCCCGGCTTCTAATCTGGTCCAGATTTTCAAAAGCCATGCTTAAAATCTTAGCAATAGACATATTGTTTAAGTAGCGTGTAAATGTAACACTTCCAGGTAATATTACTTCTCGCAGAGATCACAGTATTCCTCCTAACAATGCCTTCATCTGCTTTTCTCTCCAGAAGGACGTAACATGTTTTGTTGTTCAATATTTTTATTGATTCTCATAAGGTAATTTCAACTGGTTACAGAAATCCAAAAAGATCCAGGTTTTATGTGCAGATCATAACAATCCAGAAATGCAACGTTGCTTACAATGGAAAACACAGAAAAAGAAAACAGCGGTTATCATAGTGTAGCGCCCCCATAGTGTAGGTGCTTTATTTTTGTAGATTTTTGATAGGAGAGGTAAAATCTAGTCAGGTCTGACAGTGATTGCAGGCCTGAATGTTTTGATCTGGGCTGGGGAGTGGCTCAGGGAGGTGCTGGAGATGGAGGGAAGGGGCACCCCTTGGAGATTCCTCCCCCTTTGAACTGGGAAGGTTCTGGAAGGGGGGATGGATGAGGAGGTGTCACTTCCTGATGTATGACAAGAAGCCCTGACCAATCTACGGACTGGATTGACAGGGGGCAGGCGTCAGGAGTTCCACCCAAAAGTGGACCTTCCGCTTTAAAGGAAGGTGACCCCCTGACGTGCCACAATTGGCTAGTCATTTTTTTTGGGGGGGAGGGACCGGAGACCCGTCTTTACAGGGTCCCAGGTCCACTTCCTCTCCTAGAGCCGCAGCTCCTGAAGGAAGTTCCCCTTCACCCCTCCCTCTCGGCGATCTTCTGGGACACATCACAGGTCCCAGAAGATACGCCACACATTCACAAGGCGCAGCATGACTCACGCATGTGCAGTGCGTGCCCGGCTTTGAAGCCAAAGCCGGGTGCCCACGCTTATGATGTCGGTGAGTGATGGCCCCTGGGAGTTGAAGGAGAAGGCTGAGACAGGCTGGAAAGCAAGTAGTGTGCAGTCTGTAGAGGTCGGAGAAGCCAAGCAATGGGAAGAGCTACTAGACCACAAGGTAGGTCAGATGGGCCTGGAAGACGGATGGGCTGGGAGTTGTAGATCAGCCAATGCCCAGCTAGCACCAATGTACTCAGCTACACAAATTAGGATCCATGGCTTCACAAATGGGAGCCTGCGACCCTTACCCACAAAGGGTGGTCCGGAGGCCCTGCTGGCAATCAGAGCAGGCCTCACCATGTGCTAGCGGTGGTGGAAGAGGAAGTGTCATGGAGGTCTGATAAATAAGGCCAGTGAAGCAAACAGTGTAACGGTCAGCAAGTAGTGTGCTGGAGGAGAAGGAGTGTATATACCGGAGGTGTATATAGAGGGTCTCATGTTCAATTTCTGGGCATCCCATAGTCATCCCTTATCCCTATCCAAGTTTAACCCCTGTTCAGTGACTCCGGGTGTGTGGAAACCTTGTGATTGAGGGTAGCGGGCAGGTGGACCACAACTACCAGCCACTCACAAGTTTGACAATGGCTACAATAGAAATGAAAAAAATAGAAGCAGTGGGTATAAGTTAATATGGTGCGTAGGAGGGGGGAACAGAGCTGTTGTCAGTGTAGCACACCTTACCTAGGAGCTGCAAATGAACTTAGATCCCCCACTCCGGCACAGCCAGGCACACGGAGTCTTCACAGGCACACAGAGTCAGGGAACAGTCCGTAGTTTTGTCTTTGTTGTGTATTAGGGGGTTAACAACTTGGATGGGGAAAGGAGGTTATGGGATGCCCACTTGACTTCAGCTGGTTCACTCCTGGGGGAACTTGGCAGACTCCTTGTCAGTTAAGTAGTGGCCCATTGCAGGCAGGAGCTCACAGTCCCGTAACAGTAGCACACGTGGATTGACACAGCGTGTAACTTTCCCTTCTGTTTCCTTTGTGGTCACTGATTCCAGAACTACCTCTTCAGGTGATACCAGCCCAACTGGCTGCAACTACCTCTTTCACCAGTCCACCTGACTGACTCTTCACCAGCCCACCCGGCTGACTCTCTGGAGGTCACGTAGGGGAAAGGTAGAAGACTTAAGCCCACTGCTGTCTTGAAGGGAGACTGGCTGCATGTGGCAGTCTCCTCCCTTTGCTGGTCCCCACCAGTATTGAATTATTCACTCTGTTCTCGCGTTGCTCCCGTGCCTCCAGAAAAGCTTCCCCCCTTGTGTCTCTTGGAAGGATTCTTCCAGCACCTGAGCCCCGGCCCAAGGCAGCCTCCTCAACACTGTATCTCCATCTTCCACCCGACTGCCCTGCTGGCATAGCCCATATTTATTTATGGGGTTGTTTCTGCCCCCTGCCAGCCCACTTTTGGGGATTGGCCAAGGCCCCACAAATATTCATGACAGCGCCTCCTAACCCCCACCCTCTAGTTCTAGAAGGCTCTCTTACCTTCCAGAGCAGGGGATGGGGCACCAGAGACAGCTGCCAAGATGAGTCATCCAGCCCTGGCCTCTAATAGCCCTTATCCAATTTAATGACTCCAGGTTATTCCTGGCACGAGTATACTTTGCCTACTCTACTTATACTAGTAGCACACACTAGAGGGTGCTACACCAGTAAGGAAATAAAATACCAAATAAGAGAGTGGGCTTAAGGTTTTTCTTTGTTAGAGAAGGATGAAAGTGTGGGGGAAGAGTGGGGAGGGTTGAGGGGATGGGGAGGGGGAAAGAAGGGAGAGTTTAAGGAAAGAGAGAGAGAGGGCTGGTGAGGGGAAAGGGTGAAATGGCAAAATTGGCTAACCCAAAGTGGCCATATCCATTGCTCCCCCCCAAAGTGAACAGAACAATCTTTGTTCAGGTATCATCCAGGGTCACCGTCTCCTTCCTAGATAGAGATGCAGACTCAAAGATGACACAATTATGTACTGCAAAGTCTGGTGCTCATGTAGCTCTTGGATGTGTTACCAAATATCTGTAAGAGATAAAACCCTGCTGCAGCCTCTCACCTTTTGACTTTTTTAAAAGTTACAATGCTGTAGTCTGATCTGCAAACTGGGGAAAAGACTTTGGGCTCTTTCACAAGGATGGACCGATCGGGTCCATCTGTCAGTTTTTCAGGTGGACCCGACTGGACCCTCCAGTCTCTTGTCCGTTGACACCGGCGGACATCCAATATGTTCCTGTCCCCTAAAAACAGGTATCTGGCAAATCGGGTCTGATGGCAGTCAAGTGTAAACGGACAGGTGGTCCGTTTACATCTGACTGCCCATAGAGGAAAGCAGGCTGTGTCTGTGTCTGCTCTGCATAGGTGGAGTGGACACAGACCAGCCATCTGCCTACTAAGAGGGTATCAGTGGAGAGATTCCCTACTGTGCAGGCGTCCCGTATGTAAGGGATCTAAGTAAATGCTTTCTCCTACCTGTAGCAGACTGATAAGCTTGGGCAAAGTCACGGACTGGAGTTCAAAGGCTGATTTTTTTATGGAAAAATCTTTTCTGAAAAAATATTGCCTATGTCTATGATGGTTTTATTTAATCCAGATCATTGTATATCTAGTAGTTAATCACATTCAGCTGGACTTCTGTATTGTTGAAGACATTTCATAGGTTTTCCTACTGGACCCATTCTGTAATGTTGAAGAATGAAGATGTTTCTTTGCTCTTCCAAACCGCTCATTCATTTTTACACCATACAATCCTGGTGTGTAGCAGAGAAATGGGGCGAAGATTTAAGGAAATCAAGAATTGTTGTAGAGAGGGACAAACATTCTCCCTAGGTTTCCATGTCCCTTATTAATTTACTTGGCAAGGGGATCTTTTAAGGATGCCAGGGAAAGACAGGTGCTCTGTATTGCTGAAGACATTTCATAGCTTTTCCTACTGGACCTAATTTGTAATGTTGAAGGTGTTTCTTTACTCTTCCAAACCACTTCTTCCCTTCCTTTTGGAATTGAAGAAGTGTCTTGAAGAAGCTGCGAAACATCACCAACATTACAGAACAAGTTGAATGTTACTAACTAACTACTATTACCTAAAACCACTACTCTCAACCAGGGTGTTGTGGAACCCTAGGGTTCCTCCAGATGATGCTAGGGGTTTCTTAAACTATAGCTTATTGACTTCCCATTTGATGGGGCCTGCATAGTTCCAAGGCCAGTGTCCCATGGCAGAGTCATTGCCATGACTCCAATAATTTTAGTTATCTTTAAAAAGATGGCATTCAGATATCCGTGTAAGGGAAGCTTCCCTCCTACTGGCCACCAAATGCCATATTTTCCACTGAACCCCAATGAATTGGTTTTAGCAAAGATTCCCCAAGACCTGAAAATTATTTTAAGGGTAAAAAGTCTGATCTATACTGTTGCAATAGATATGACCAGTCAAGAGTTTACTTATACAGACTTGCAAAGTTACTCAGAGATCCACTTTAAGACTCACCGGTGCTCACCAAACTATCTTATCCTTTGTGAGCATCTTATCCAACCCTGTTTCCCCTTTTCACACATTTCTCTAATTTATGTGTTTACAATGGTCATAAATTCTCACCTATGCCTTGTCAATCAAGGCGCTTTGATTGCTTTTATATGTTTTCTGTCACTTCTCAATGTGCTCTGAGGCATTAGGTGCTGCACAAAAATCACACTATGTAGGTATTTTCTTGTTATCTTGATCTTAAATAGTGGACAGGTGTGACAAGCCCTCCAGCTTTGTCTCTTTTATGGTGCTTGAATGTAATCTGAATATGTAAATGTGCGTGTGTGTGTGTGAACGCGGTGCAGGTGCCTGGTCCCTAGGGAGTCTCTGCTGGCTAGGGATGTGAATAAGATCTGTTTGTTTAGTTATTTTTAGGAAGATACCCAGAATAGAGCCAAAGCTGCGGAAAAAAACATCAAGCAGGTATAGCAGTGACAACACGCATTTTTATGTAAAGCAGCTCTCTCATTTACTTACACAGTGCCTTTTTAGTACAGAGATTAAAGTAGATTGAAACCCAATGACTACATTCCCTTTTATAATCTTAAAATATGTTACTGTAGCTTCAGAAGTAATTTTCAGTCTTTTTAATAATGGTAAATATTTTTTTGGTTGCCATGCATTGGGAATGCACTCACAAATGTACACTAACGCATCTGGTGTGAATGAACACTAATTGAGGGCACACAGAGTGCCTGCTGAAAGGCCATTATATTCGTCTTGCCATTTATTTTATGTGAACTAAGAGATATAAGAGATACAGTAAGAGGCACTGTGAGGTTGGGTCCAGTATGTTACACTGCAAGATTACTCTTTATAGGAAAAGAAGTATGCAGGGTTACAGAAATATTTTGTTGTAGGGTCACAGGATATTTTAGTGTCAGGGTTATTAGAGGATTAATGTTAGGGTTACAGATTGGGTTGGTGTGATGCACTGGCGGCTGGTGCTCCATTTTTTTTTTGGGGGGGGGGCAGCATGGTCAGTAGGTCGCTCGGTAGCAAGCCCACCATGCGTCAGCACGTACCCCATCTAGGTCGCGGGCAGCGCTTCCTCCTTGTCGGCTTCACCCAGAGTCTCCTCCTCCTAGGTGCCCTCGGCGGCCCATACGATCACTTATCCTCTCAGCCAATCGGGTCTCAGGACACGCTTCCTGATTGGCTGGGAGGTGAATCAGGAAGACAATAGCGAATATTAATTCATTATTGTCACACAACTGGATGGGATCAGGGCGCAGTGCTCTGCACCCCAAGCCCACCCTTTTTTGAAGCCAATTAGAGCCTTTGGCTCTAATCACAAGCTTCTAAAAAAAACAAACAAACATTGGAATCCATGCATCCGGTGCTCTGCATGTAGATCAGGGGGCTGGACACATGGATTAGGGGAGCGACGCCCCTGCGCCCCGTATGGATGGGCCACCACTGATGTGATGTTTACAGGGAGGCTTAGTAAGGCACAAGACAGGCTTGTGTGAGGGTTTGCTTAAGAGTTACAGATCTGGTTAGTGATAGAGTTACCGGGTAGCTATGTGTGAGTTTTACAGTAAAGTTTATTGTTAAGGTTAAATGTAGTGTTAATGATAGGGTTACAGGTAGGCTTAGTGTGGGGTTTCCAAGGAGAGAAAGTGTGAGGGTTAAAGAGATGTTCAATCTGGGATTACAGGTAGAATTAGTAAGGGGGTTGCAGGGAGGGTCAGTGTGAAGATTAGTGAAACTTTTAATTTGAAGGTTAAATGAAGGGTTAGTATTAGGGTTACCAGTAGGATTAGTGTTAGGATTAGTGTTAGCGTTACAGGAATGGTAAGTACGATGTTTACAGGAAGAGATAGTGTGAGGGTTAGTGTGAAGGTTACAGAAAGAGTTAGGTTCACAGTTAGGTTCACAGGGGGATTAGTACAAGGACTAGTGTTTGGGTTACATGGAGGGGTAGTGTTAAGGTTACAAGGAGGGTTAGTGTTAGTGTAAAGTTATAGAGAATGTTAGTGTTAGGGTTATAGGGAGGGTTAGTATTAGGTTTGCAGGAAGAGTTGGCTTTACAGTTACAGGGATGGTTAGTGTAAGGGTTGCAGGAAGGGTTAGCTTTAGCGTTACAGGAATGGTTAATGTAAGGGTTACAGGAAGGGCTAAGGTTATGGTTAGTTAAAGGATACAGGAAGGATTAGTATTAGAATAACAGGGTGGGCTAGCGTTAGTGTAAGGGTTATAAGGATGGTTAGTGTTAGGGTTACAGGAAGGGTTAACATTAGAGTTGCAGGGATGGTTAGTATAAGGGTTACAGCAAAGGCTAATGTTAGGATTAGTGTTAGGGATACAGAAAGGGTTAGTGTTAGCATAGCTAGGAGGGCTCATGTTAGGGCTATAAGGATGGTTAGTGTTAGGGTTAGTGTTGAGGCTACAGGCAGGGTTAGTGTTAGGGTTACAAATTCACTGAACAGCTGCCCTCCGCAGCTCCGCATACTCACCCACCCTTCGCTGTCCAACTACTCCATTAGTGTAGGGGTTATAAGGATGATTAGTGTTAGGGTTACCAGTAGGATTAGAGTTAGAGTTAGAGGAATGGTTAGTGTGATGATTACAGGAATGGAAATAGTGTGAGGGTTACAGAAAGGGTTAGGTTCACAGGGGGATTAGTATGAGGACTAGCGTTTGGGTTACATGGAAGAGTAGTGTTAAGGTCACAGGGGGGGTTAGTTTTAGTGTAAGGTTTATAGAGAATGTTGGTGCTAGGGTTATAGGGAGGGTTAGTATTAGGTTTACAGGAAGAGTTAGCTTCAGAGTTACAAGGAGGGTTAGTGTAAGGGATAAAAGAAGGGTTAATATTAGCATAACAGGGTGGCCTAGTGTTAGTGTAAGAGTTATAAGGAGGGGTAGTGTTAAGGTCACAGGGAGGACTAGTGTTAGTGTAAGGGTTATAGAGAATGTTAGTGTTAGGTTTACAGGAAGACTTAAATTCAGAGTCACAGGGACAGTTAGTGTAAGGGTTACAGGAAGGGCTAAAGTTAGGGTTAGTGTAAGGGATACAGGAAGTGTTGGTGTTAGCATACCTGGGAGGGCTAGTGTTAGTGTAAAGGTTATAAGGAGGGTTAGTGTTAGGGTTACAGGGAGGGTTAGCATTAGAGTTACAGGGATTGTTAGAGTAAGGGTTACAGCAAAGGCTAATGTTAGGAATCGTGTTAGGGATACAGAAAGGGTTAGTGTTAGCATAGCTAGGAGGGCTCATGTTAGTGTAGGGGTTATAAGGATGGTTAGTGTTAGGGTTAGTGTTGAGGTTACAGGCAGGGTTAGTGTTAGGGTTACAAATTCACGAAACAGCTGCCCTCCGCAGCTCCGCACCCACCCTTCGTTGTCCAACTACTCCATTTGATTTGTGGGAGCAAAGAAAAAGTTACACCTGGATAATATAAGCATGTGATTCACTTTCCCAACTCCTAGGTGATAACACTGTAGCTTGATGGTTGGCCATTCAGTCAGTTGGTGTGGGGGGGTGGTAGAGTCCTCATCCCTGTGTAAGCTTCAAGAGGTGGCTTTGAGCTTCCCCTGGGCTTCTTCTCTCCCTTCTGGAGGCAAAGCTGAAGAAAGTGGCAGTTACAGTAGGTGAATCTGTTGCTTTGGCCTGCACAGGTTCACTTTAAGAAGTCGGATATTTTATTCCTAGCAATTCTTGAAGTGTACTTCACGCCCCAGTGGCTCGCCAACTTCACGGTTAACCATATCCTACCCGTGCACCGTAATCATACGATAGCAAGGCTCACAGCGCTTGTGTTGCTGACAGGATGATGTCGCTCGTTGAGAGACGTCAATAAGCGCTCTGGTTTTAGAAATGTGTGGTATGCGCTTTGAAAAATTCTGAGGGAAAAGGATGACTATTTTAATTATCTGAGACATGTGAAGTCAATTGTCCCTAATGATTTTCAAATGACAGATTATGAATGAATAGATATTAGGGCTTTCTGCTCGGCTGCACGCTGAAGAGTCTGTTGAGGGACAGGCACTTGCGTGTGTCACCTTGTGTCTTCGGGGAAAGACAAACATGAAAGGATGGGCTGAGAATCCGTCATTTCACTCTGCCGGTGCAGATTGGTGTTTAATTAAATGGAGGATGAGCAACTTTTTAAAGTTTATTTGTCATGGCAACAATTTCGTGGGCTGAGAAAGTCAAATCTCGTGTAGAAATTCAATGGCAACAAGTGACCTCGGCAAGGTATGGAGCACGCAGTGCTTTAAAGGTGTCACCCATCCCTAGGGAGACTGTAGTGTATTCTAGAGCTGGATGATTAATCGTAAAAGAATCGTGATCTCGATTCACCGCCCCTGCGATCTCCATTCTGCATTACTGCGATTCTCAGTGCAGTCATAATGGAGACAGAGACACTAGAAAAAACTGTCAGCTCAGGAGGAGATAAGAAGCTTCACATTGGGACACTTGGCTGCACTGGGCGATCCGACTTGCGGTGCGACTCAGCACGACTTGACTGTAACAATAGAAGTCAATGCAAGTCGCCTGAAGTCTCCCCAGGAACCTTTTTCTAAGAGACTTGAGTCTCTCCTATCTGGGCAGCCTGCCAAGTCTGAGAACATTGCTGATAAAAGAAGCAAAGAGATACAATGTTTCTACTTATCAAAGGAATGAACTCAGTGTATAGAATAGCTTCAGTTTAACCATTTAAAGACTAAATCTGTTCTGACATTTGTTGCTTACAAGTAAAAATCCAATAATTTCTGCTAGAAAATTACTTAGAAACATTATATATTTTTTTTAGCAGAGACCCTAGAGAATAGAATGGTGGTTGTTGCGATATTTTATGTCACATGGTGTTTGCGCAGCGGTCTTTCAAATGCATTTTTTTGTGAAAAATTACACTTTAAAAAAAAAACAACTAAACAGTGCCGTTAGCCCATTTTTTTTGTATATGTAAGATGTTACGCCTCGAGAATCGTGATCTTTATTCTAAGCAAAAAAATTGTCATTCTCGTTTTGGCCAGAATCATGCAGCTCTAGTGTATTCCCAATAAGTGCCCATTTCAGTTATTATTAAAGGGTAACTCCACTTTATTGGGGAAAAAAATAGGAAATAAAGAAAAAAATATATAGCTTATACAATTGCTACACAAGACATATTGTAATTGAATGTAATTAAAAATTGACCTTTCCTTTTCAATCTGCAGCTCTGTAATTTTCTGAAAATGCAATGCAATATGGCTACCTGGAGGCGTTTTGTATACAGAATGCCCCCAGGAACATCATTTCCTGCTTCTGTGATTGGCTCGCTGATTTTCCCAGAAGTCTGCAATAAGATATAAGTCAGATTTCTGGCATCCCCTGCAACAAAAATGTAATTTTTGGTGAAATACACCCAATAGGAAATCACGGCTAAAGGGATGCAGGCCCAGCAGTTTTCCTCATTAGAGCCCTGAAGGTGCTGCAGCTGATTGATAATTATGAAACCACTCCCATTAGATTCACTTTCCCACAGGATTACAGAAAAACACACAGGGATTTCTTCCAAATAACAAAAGGTAGGAATCTGCAACAAAGTTTGTTAGGTTTGTAATGTACATCTCACTGTACTCAATGTACAGATCACCCTGATGGGAATATTTTTTTCTACACAAAATGTGGATTTACGCTTTAACATTTATCGAGAATGTATTTTTGACATTACATTTTTACCTGCTTGCTGCTACTTAATTTGATCATTAAATTTCCTAAACAGATAGGCAGATGTTCTTTTTAGTGGCCATCTGGATACCAGAGAATGTGATTAGCACCCTTGCTGAAGGACTGCTGAGAACATAGCTAGTCTTATAGGAGGCATGTTGGTTTTATTAGAACAAGGCACACAGTTGTAGAGTAGTAGAGTAAATCATTGGTTGTGTAGTACTGTTAGGCATCAATCATATGGGAGTACGTAAAGTATAACTCCACTTTTGTTGAGAAAGCAACATTCCCCTCTGGGTGTTCGATGTACATTGCAAGGATTTTAACAAACTTTGTTGCAGATTCTTACCTTTTTTATTCTGAAGAAATCCCTGTTTGTTCCTCTGTACCTCTGTGCATAATGAAACTAATGGGAGTGTCTCATAATCATCAATCAGCTGTGCAATGCAGGGCACTAATGAGGAAATCTGCTGGGGCTGCATCCCTTTAAATGTGTTCCTATTGGGAGTATCTGACCAAAAATGGCATTTTTGTTGCAGGGGATGCCTGAAATCTGATTTGTATCTTAGTGCAGACTTCTGGGAAAATCAGTGGGCCAATCACACAAGAATAAAATTATGTTTCTGGGGGTGTTCTGTACACATTCTATGTACTGAACACCTTCAGGTTGCCATATTGCATTTTCAGAAAATTACAGCGGCTGCAGATTGAAAAGGAAAGGTCATTTTTAATAATATTCAATTACAATATGACTTGTGTCACAATTGTATATACTGTATTATTCTTTCTTTATTTGCTATTTTTGTTTTCTCCTATTAAAGTGGAATTACCCTTTAAGCATACACCTGTGTGAGGGCTGTGTTTGCCCACAGGATGATGCACGGGTGCTCTGTGCACCCATGTGCAGGCAGTCCCATTCGTATCAATTGGGACGCAGTGGGACACAGCCTCTACTTCCAATTTGACAGCTGTATGGGTGTGAGTGTGTGTCTCCGAATGCAGACAGTGTGCATTTTTTGCATGGTGTCCGTGCAGACTCTGCATCCCAATGGAACAGAACACCTGTGCACCCTGTGTGGGCAAATGCAGCCTTGGCATAGGCATACACTTAAAGTCTCACTAAACCCACATCATGAAAAACTATCAATAAATGGTGCATTACATGCTGGTCATACTCACTCAAACTCACTCTGAAATTCGTTTACTGTATTTTGCAAAAAACCTGGTTGATCCTGATGCTGAGCATTTCCTCCCTATCACATCTGAGCAGCCCATGTGACTATAGAGTCACACATGTGGGCGTATACACAGTGGTAAGTGACAGCCCACTCCCTCCCTCCTCCTCCATGCCAACTAACCAGCTAAACACAATGGGGGGGGGGGGTGGGATATCACATATAGATTGATGGAGGAATCACCTCCCTCTCATTCTAAGACACAGGCTGGAGGGATGTGACACGGCCTATGACTGATAGAAATCTGCCCACACCATGTTATTGCCAGGAAAAAAATTAAGATTTGATTTCAAATATACAGTATATATTTGTTTGAGAGGGCCCTGCCTTCAGATCAGTGCTCTGTCTTCACATCAGCAGCCCTCTTCATAAATGTGTCATATGGGATGGCCCTCTGTCTACTGAGTTATTTGTTCAACACTGTAAAAGCAACAGTCTTGGTTTAACCTTTACACATATCTAGAGTTCCACCACTTTGGTTTTTCTAGATATTGGGTCATATAGGGATGGAAAGAATATTTCCAAAACAAATTCAAAGCTGTCATCATCCAAATTGGGTTAATATCATCCCTAAAAGACAGTTTTGTAGACTGCGTAAAAAATGTACTCTAGATCAGTGGTTCTAAACCCTGTCCTCAAGTACCCCCAACAGGCCATGTTTTGGGAATTTCTCTTAGATAAAATAGCTTCCCAAAATACCAAGCCATTGACTCTGATTTAAAGCACCTGTGCAAGATAAAGGAAAACCTGCAAACATGGCCTGTTGGGGGTACTTGAGGACAGGGTTGAGGATCACTGCTCTAGATGAGGAGTATCATACCCACGGTGAAATCCTGAGACAGGTTTTTGGACAAAGTGTTTGATCAGGGTTTTATAGAACAAGCTTTTCAGGAATATCAGCCAGTCCATCCTCGAAGCATCCCCTCAAGCAAGGGGGTTCTACAAAGGTTCTCCATGCTTAGGTCTGTAGGCAGGTGCAGTCTATTTTCTCAACTGCAGGTGGCGCTGATCTGTAACAGCAATGCAGGTGGAGGAGTAAGTTGAGGGGAGCCTCATTCCTCTATGATCTATTCGGTCACAGAGAGGCAACATCTAATTGAATGCTGGTGTAACTTTGGTGGCCATCTTGGGTCAGGCAGAATCTATTTAAGACTCTGGCTCCTGAGTTTGGCGTGCATTTCGAGCGTGGGTAGTGTAGGGACAGGTCAGCTGTCTGTCAGGGACATACCGTCCTTCCAGGAATCCTTCCTATTTGGGTACGGAGCGGCCAAGCCGCACTCCGCCCCTCGAGACAGATGCAGTTGATGCACCGGAGTCCTACTGCTATACTCTTTGCTGCAACATTCTGTGAGTGCGCCCGGTTGGGTTGTCTTCCTGTTGGTAGTTGTGCTTGTTGGACTTTAACTTCAATACAATTCTGTTTTTGCAATTGCACTCAGTGGTTACTGCTGCGGCACCACGCTGCACCTCCCCACAGATCATTGAACAGATTCCTCCTTATGATTTTGCAGAGAAACAATCTGGATTTTCACCTTGAATAATTTAACTACTGGGGGACACAACGAGGAGTTAGAGATTCACACAGCTCTATAATATAGGTATCTCTCACAGTGTCTTTTCCTTTCATATATACATATATATATACACGTGTTATTAGACGCAGATGCATGTAGTAGATATATATTTTTACTGTGGTCATGTGGTTTCCCAATACTCATAATTATCACATATATAAAACAAATTCTTCTAGCAGCATATGCATGCATGGTGTGCATTTATGTGGATGTATCACCATAGGAATTATTTATTCATATTCCTACTCCTTCTGTGATCTATCCACACTTACCGCACCATTTTTCACTCAACCCCTCCCC
Organism: Glandirana rugosa; assembly: GCA_018402905.1. Classification (NCBI taxonomy): domain Eukaryota; kingdom Metazoa; phylum Chordata; class Amphibia; order Anura; family Ranidae; genus Glandirana; species Glandirana rugosa. The sequence continues at coordinate 346,290 of BLSH010025079.1, read as the reverse complement.
GACAGGAACCATGTGCGTACGTATATCTCATTGTTTGGGATCCTCGGGTCATTCAGAGATTACCTTATATTATTGTTTTATTGTTATTACTTTTATTATTATTATCTGCCCTATAAGATCTTTATCTTTGTCTTTGACCTTGATGTGTTTCTTCCTCCGTTATGGTAATACACACGAATACGTTTCCAATATGCTTTCTACACCGGGTTTTGATTATAAACATAGCACTGTTTATTATTATACTGATCTTTTAACTTTTAGGCCTTTTTCACACTGAGGCGCTTTCCTAGCGTTTTTGTGCTAAAAATAGCGCTTCCAAAACGCTTCTAAAACGCTGCCCATTAATTCCAATGTACCTATTCACACTGGGGCGTCACGCTGGTGCCGCATTTAAAAAAGTCCGGAAAGCATGATTTTTTGTGCTTATTCTGAGCGCTAAAAATAGCGCATTAAAAACGCCCATATACATTGAAATGAATGTAAAGCGCTTTAAAAGCGCGCTAAAAGCGCCAGCAAAACGCCCAGAGGCTGTGGAAAGGTCAAAATACCAGGAAGTAAACAGGATGTAATGTAGGAGAATGTGCTATTTATTTAATGCTAGCGCTTCAAAAGCGCTTGAAAAACACTTGAAAAACTGGACGTTATCGCTAATTATATCGCTAACGCGGGAAAAACGCGGCAAAAAAGCGGTAATAACGCTTGATGTTTTGCGCGCATTTTTCAAACGCCTCAGTGTGAAAGTAGCCTTAATCATTTTTATTTATGTGCTTCATTGATTTGTGAAGTCTGGTTTTGTATTAAGATTTTTATACATGTTGCATTTTCTTTGCTTTAAGATATGCATGAATATACAGTATATGTATTAGTACAAAAAAAACCCTGTGCTGTGAGGTACCTACTACAAATAATAATCAACTACAAAACATCTGAAAAATAGCAATATATATATATATAAACTCAAAAAATGGGTCACAACTAATCACAACTGTGCATATACAAATACGTCAATTAACCACTTCCCGACCGCATCGCGTACATTTACTGCTACATGTTGGCAGCGTCCCGCGAATCACCATCTATAAACAGCGTCTCGCGGCGGCGCGCTCTCGTGCCCGCTGCACTCTACAGAAGTGTGGCCGCGGCTCGGGCGGACTCGATCTCCTGCCAATTGCCTGGCCGAGAAGGAAAACGAGAAACCGCCGGTGTTCTCTCTGGCGGCATCTAAGAGAACTACTGATCCCTGTCACTGGGATCAGTTAGATCTCTGGTGCCCCTGGCAGCCCAGCCCCCACACAGTTAGAACACACCTATGGAACACAGTTAACCCCTAGATCTCCCCCTGGGGGTTAACCCCTTCACTGCCAGTGACATTTATACAGTAATCAGCGGATATTTAAATTTCTGATCGCTGTATAAATGTCATTGGTCCCAAAAAAGTGTCAAAAATGTCCGACATGTCTGCCCCAATATCACAGTCCCGATAAAAATAGCAGATTGCCGCCATTACTAGTAAAAAAAAAAAGTTGTAAAAACGCCAGAAATTACTTCTCATGGTTTGTAAATGCGGCAACTTTTGTGCAAACCAATTAATAAAAGCGATTGCGATTTTTTTTTTACCAAAAATATCAGGAAGAATATAAATCAGCCAAAACCGATGAATAAATTCGTTTTTTTTTTATTTTTTATTGTTTTGGATTTGTATTATAGCAAAAAGTAAGAAATAGTGTGTATTTTTGCAAAATTGTCGCTCTTTTTTCAGAAATGACACAGTGGTGATCAAATACCACCAAAAGTAAGCTCTATTTGTGGGGAAAAAAAGGACGCAAATTTCGTTTGGGTCAACGTCATACAACCACGCAATTGTCAGTTAAAGCGATGCAGTACTGAATCACCAAAAGTGCTCTGGTCCTAACATGGGGAATCCTTCCAGTCCTTAAGTGGTTAAAGAGGTTGTAAGCCTAAAAGAAAAAAAAATGATCCCATTCCTTTAAAGCATGTCAAATCGCAAAGTGCTTGTGCGGTTTCATCTGTCCCATTCAATAAAAAAAACCTGGTTGATCCTGCCTGTTCCTGTGTCCCCCTAGGGGTGCTGATCATGGTAATCATGGCTGCTGATCCATGATACCACAATTTACACATGATTACACAAGTTACGTGCTTCCATCAGCCTGCAGTCTCTCCCTCTCTCCCTCCCTGCTTGTCAGCCCTTGTGTGTGAGCCGATCGACAAACCTGCCCCTTCCATCACTATTCCGAGTGGAAGTAAAGTTAGTGCCCACAATTACTGACTGCCCCTCTGTTATAACACACTATACCTCACAGTGTATGTTTGTGTTTTCATTCTCCTCTGACTGTCCTATGAGGCTGCAGGACCCCTGACCTTCTGTCTGGACAGCGCTGATTGGCCCTGCGCTGATCACATGCACCCTCCCTGCAATACACAGCAATCTGACCATGTGCAGAGTGCCCCCAAGGCCCTGTACTAGCAGGAGATGGTTTGGGGAAGGTGGAAAAAGGGAGGATCAGAGAAGACAGGATCAAACAGCCTTTTTTACACAATGCAGTTGGACATAACAAGCATGCTTTACTGCATATAAATACTGATTTTACTGTTGTGGGTTTAGTAACTCTTTAAGGATGTGCATGGAAATACAAAACCATTTGCATCCTGTATTTCAATCCAGTGTATGGAACAGGTGGCAACTCTATAACCCCCCCAGAAAAAAAGTGTTAGCTCGCTAATTTGGTATTTTAGGTATTGACGAGTTATTTTGGAATCAATAGGGCCATAGGTGACCAAAGTAATATTTTTTTGTCCATGTAGGTAGGTGTAACTGACACATTATACTTACCTCCACTAAAAACCTTTATATTGATCTTCTAAGAGCTCTGTGGTGCTCCCTAAGCTTCAGATGGCGGGGAGACTCCAGTCTGCTCTTCCCACAAAGATTGCAGAGACTGCGGCGAGCACCACGACAAGTCTGAGCATTGTGAGAACACGCCGTGACAACCAGAGGCCGCTGTCTTCAATCACACACCGACTCTTTGATCACGTTCCTTATCTGATGCTTGTTTCTGCTAATACAAGAACGTCATTGCTAGGGAAGACAACATAAGATAAATAGAAAAAAGGAAAATGTCATCTTTAAATCCATTTCCATCAAATTTTGGCAAAAAGTTAGAAGACTTCAGAAAAATGTTGCTATTTTTTTAGCAAAATGCATAGAAGTCAGCATGGAACGTGAAATACAGATGTGCCTTGGTAGTTTGTAAGAATACGATGGCATTTAAAGTGTAACTCCGCTTTTGTTGAGAAAAAAAACATTCCCCTCTGGGTGCTCTATGTGCATTGCAAGGATTACAACAACCTTTGTTGCAGATTCCTACCTTTTGTTATTCTGAAGAAATCCCTCTGTGTTTCTCTGTGCTGACTGGGTCTAATGGGAGTGGTTTCATAATTATCAATCAGGTGTGCAGCTGCTGAGCACTAATGTGGAAATCTGTTGAGCCTGCATCCCTTTAGACGTGTTCCTATTGAAAGTATCTCTTCAAAAATGACATTTTTGTTACAGGGGATGCCTGAAACCTGATTTGTATCTTAGGCAGACTTCTGGCAAAATCAGTGAGCCAATCACACAAGCAGGAAATGATGTTTCTGGGGAGTGGTCATTCTGTGTACAGAACAACTCCAGGTAGCCATGTTTCACTGCATTTCCAGAAAATTACAGCGGCTGCAGATTAAAAAGGAAAGGTAATTTTTAATAGCATTCAATTACAATATAACTTGTGTCGCAATTATATGCACTGTATTATTTTTTCTTTATTTGCTATTTTTTTCCCACAAAAGTTGAGTTACCCTTTAAAGGTCCATTTACATCTACGCATTGCAGGAAGGCTTGTGTTAACGTGCATATTTTTGCAATGCACAGCAACGCACGTTACAAGTGCTGATACATTGCGTTCATTTTAATGGCACTTTAACACACTAAGGCAGGGGTCCTCAAACTATGGCCCTCCAGTTGTTCAGGAACTACAATTCCCATCATGCCTTGTCATGTCTGTGAATGTCAGAGTTTTACAATGCCTCATGGGATGTGTAGTTCCGCAACAGCTGGAGGGCCGTAGTTTGAGGATGCCTGCACTAAGGCAATGCACATGGGTTGCAGCACACTATAGTATGTTGCAGCAGATTGTCATTATACGGCGGCAGGTTGGCACGTTCCCGCGAATTGCCGTACTAGTACGTCAGCCCTTTAAATCACTATAGCAGGCGTGCGCGCGCTGCATGACGGGGGAGCTGATGCATGTGGCCGGCGGCCACGATGCCTGCCACCCACCCATGATCGCGGGAAAGAGAAGCAGAACATGGATCTGTAAATGTAAACATGCAGATCCCCATCATGACAGGGAAGTAGAGAGAGATCTGCTGTCCCTAGTAATCAGGAACAGCGTTCTCTCTCCTCCTCCAGTCAGTCCACTCCCCCCACAGTTAGAACACACCCAGGGAACACATTTAACACCTTGATTGGCCCCTAGTGTTAACCCCTTCCCTGCCAGTGACATTTACACAGTAATCAGTGCATTTTTATAGCTCTGATCGCTATATAAATGTCACTGGTCCCAAAAAAGTGTCAAAAGTGTCCGATCTGTCCACCGCAAAGTCGCAGTCCCACTAAAAATCGCTGATCACCGCCATTACTAGTAAACAAAAAAAATAACCATAAAAATGCCATAAATCTATCCCCTATTTTGTAGACACTATAACTTTTGTGCAAACACTTATTGCAATTTTTTTTACCAAAAATATGTAGCAGAATAAATGTTTGCCTAAACAAATGAAGAAATTTGTTTTTAAAAAAAAAATTTTTAGATATTGATTATAGCAAAAAGTAAAAAATATTGGGATTTTTTTGCAAAATTGTTGGTCTTTTTTTGTTTATAGCGCAAAAAATAAAAACCGCATGGGTGATCAAATACCACCAAAAGAAAGCTCTATTTGTGGGAAAAAAAGACGTCAATTTTGTTTGAGTACAGCGTCACATGACCGCAGAATTGTCAGTTAAAGCGACGCAGTCCCGTATCACAAAAAATTGCCTGGTCAGAAAGTGGGTAAATCCTTCCAGGGGCTGAAGTGGTTAAATGAGGCACAGCACATACAACCAATTAATAACTATTTGCCAATATTTTTGTTTAATAAATAAATAAATATTGCATACCAAAAGAGGATGTTTTTTTTTCATGAGGATACTGAGAAGCAACATTTGGCTCACAGCTCTTGATTCATGCAACTACTTTGGATGCCATCATGGATTGCCTACCCACATTGAATTTGCTTCCTGTTTGTCCCCTTGAGTTTTCGCTTCCATCACACTTCAACAGCTCCCGGGTGAGACTCCCCTGGCGATCACCATTCGGAAATATTGTCATATCTATTCTTAGCTGATATATACTACACATGAATCTACTCCTGAAGAAGTAAACAAAGAGTCATGAAACGCGTTGAGTTTTTGGATGCAACTTTGGTTTTAATCATGTATTTCCAGTTGGATTGTATATGGTCAACATTATATTTATTTATGTACGAAATGCATAAATATGGATTTATTACAAATCAGCTTGTTACCATGTTATCTCCTTTTTGTAGGCAATATTTATTAATTTATTAAACAACAATTTGGAAACTAGTTAGTCATTGGTCATATGTGTTGTGCCTCATTTAAAGTCCCAGAACAAATAAATTTGTTCTATGCCTTAATACAACACACATTACATGCGTTGATGCGTTGGCGGCCCAATATTTTAAATGGCTGCCTTAATGCAACGTAAATTATATGTGTTGAATCTTTATTCATTCTTATAGGCACCACAACAAACATTGATAAGTTGCATGGGACTTAGAAGAAACACGATTAAACAGAATATAGTATACACTGTACACATATAACACAGCCCTGGTACCCACAAAATACTCCTAATTACCGTGTCAAAGCTGACAGACACACATAAACCTCAGGACAAAGGATCATTTTTTTAAGTAAATGCTTCCATTACATTTGCTTTTCTGCACACAAAAAGATATATATGAGCTTACCTTAAAGAAGAAATTAATTAAAATCAGCAACTGTTCAGACAATGAACACTTTGATCAGGACTATCCAACATACAAAATAATGTATAGGATGCAGGGGTCAAGAGTAGGCAACAAACAAGACAACATATAGGGTGCCCTGTTCACATCCTCCCTTAAATCCCCAACATCAATTCTCCATAGTTACCCCTTACATCACAGTCCCCAGTGTTCCCCTAAACATCAGTGCTCCCAGAATTCCCCCTATTCATCAGAGTCCCTCCCTACATGAAAGTACCCAGGGTTCTCCCTTACATCAGGGTTCCCAAAGTCCCCCCTTACATCAGGGTCCCCAGAATCCCTCCTTACATCAAAGTCCCCAGCATTCCCCCTTACATCAGAGTCCACAGTTCCCCCTTACATCAGAGCCCAGTGCCCCCCCCCCCACATGTCAGAGTGTCCCCTGTTACATCAAAGTGGACAGTCTCCCCTTCATCAGTGTTCCCAGATCCCCCTTACATTAGTATTTGCATTGGAGTCCCCCTTACTTCAGTGTACCCTTTAATCAGTGTGTCCCCCCTTAACTTAGGGTCCCCACTCCCCCTTACATCACTGCCCTCCTTACATCAGTATCCCCACTCCCCTCTTACATCAATGTCCCCCCTTAGATTAGTGCCTGTGTATTGTAACAATTGCCCCTTTGTTGCCCAGTTAGTTCCTCAATTAAATGTTTGCTGTCAAAGTATTGTCAGAATTGCTCATTTGTACTGCATATTGTCATGATTGCCTGCTTGTTACTCTTTTTTTCTTTCATATTTTATGTTGGCCACTTATTGCCCATTTCCTGCCTATGTATTGTAATGATTGCATGCTACTTGCCCATGTAATGTAACAGTGGCCCATTTGTTACCTCATTTTTTTCTTGTAAAACTTGCCCAATTAAATGTTTGTTGCCAAGATATTGTCAGGATTGCTTATTTGTTCCCTCCATAGTGTGACAATTGCCCATTTGTTAGCCAGTTATTGTAAAGGCTGCCCATTTTTAACCTCATATTTTAGGATTGCTCACTTGTTGACCATTTGCTGCCCATGTATTGTAATTATTGTATTTTACTTGCCCATGTACTGTAGCAATCGCCCATTTGTTGCCTGAGTACTGACACAATTAAATGTTTGCTGCCAAAGTATTCTCAGAGTTGCTCATTTATACTGCATATTGTCACAATTTCCTGTTTGTTACCAAGATTTTGTAATGATTTCTCATTTATTGCTCTCATATTTTAAGGATTGCCCATTTGTTGGTAATTTACGTCTTATGTATTGTAACACTGCTACTTGCCCATGTATTGTAACAGTTGCCCATGTATTGTAAAAATTGCCTATTTGTTGCCCAGGTACTGACCCACAAATGTATGTTATCAAGGTATTGTCAGAATTGTTTATTTGTTGCCTGCATATTATAAAAATTACCTGGTTGTTAGCCAGTTATTGTAATGATTTGCCCTTATATTTTAGGGATTGTCTACTTGTTGGCCTTTTGCTGCCAATGTATTGTAATGATTGTACTTTACTTGCCCATGTATTGTAACAATTGCCCATTTATAGTACTGGCACAATTAAATGTTTGCAGCTGAAGTGCTGTCAGAATTGTTACCCAGTTATTGTAATTATTGCTCTTACTGCATTTATGAAAATCTATACTGTAAGGATTGTCTATAGGAATTAACAATTGCATGCTACTTGCCCATGTATTGTAACAGTCACCCAATTGGTAGCCTTTGTATTTTAATTATTGCCCCAAGTACTGGCACAATTAAATGTTTGTTACCAAGGCATTGTCAGAAATGCTTATTTGTTGCATGCATGTTGTAACAATTGCTTGCTTAGTCAGTTATTGTAATGATTGGCCATTTTTGCCCTCATATTTGAAAGATTGCCCACTTGTTGGCCATTTGCCCATGTATTATAATGATTGCACCTTACTTGCCCATGTATTGTATCAGTCACCCGTTTGGTGCCCATATATTGTAACAATTGCCCATTTTTTGCCCAGGTACTGGTTCAATTAAATGTTTGTTGTTTCATACTCAACTGACTTACTGTCTCTCCCTATAACATCATTGGATCTTCTAAATGATGACCTTTCCTTATCCAAATTGGTATCTGCTGGCATATCCACAATTGGCCTCCAAATGAACTCTTCTACAATGTACCCATTCTTGGAACTTCAAAGATCATACGACCTTCCAAAATCAGACTTCTACAAATGTCTTCGCCCCAGATCTATTCTTGCGAACCTCAGCAAAAAAACCTCCGGATCCCTTTGGATATTCTAACTTATTTTAATGCCACCACCAAGAAGAATAAAGGAGTTTCCTTTTACTACCACCTTCTTAACCATAATCTCTTCTCCGCTAACATCTCAAGTATGAGAAACTGGGAAACAGATCTCTCCCAAACCTTTACAATGTCCCATTAGCTTAAAGCTTCCAAATTGTTCTGGTCCTCCTCAAATTGCATCACCCACTGGGAAACATCTTTAAAGCTCCTACACAAATGGTACTACACTCCAGTCAGACTTTCAGAAATGTTTATGTCTACTTCCTCCAGCTACTGGAGAGATTGTGGTAACCCCGGTTCGCTCACTCATATATGGTGGTCGTGCCCACTGGTCTTTAATTTCTGGAAACGTGTATTCACATTCTAATCAAAAATTTCCCAAATTACCATTGCCTGTAACCCCGCTACTGCTCTACTCCTCTTACACTATGGGTCTTGGACATCGGGCATCCTTTTATACCCCTATCATATTACAAGGTATTATAGCTGCCAATAGAGCAATAACATCTGCCTGGAAACAACCGACCCCTCCCCGACTGATCACTCTTCATATAATATCTTAATACACAAACCCAGCTGATGTTTGCAGTAAAAAATGGCAAGTGCGCCAACTTCTGGAAGCAATGGCATCTCTGGCTGACACATCTGGACTGTAAAGCAAGCATCTAACTCTACCTGTCTCATGATTTTATTTCAAGCTTTTACCCTTTTTTAGGTGTCACAAAGAGGTTACAGTGTAGCTATCTTGGTGTAAAGATCTACCAAACAGGCAATGCCACTCTGACACCACCACCAATCCCAACTCTATATGGACAGAGAAACTGCGTTTAAATACGCAAATGCATTCTACATTAAGCCCCTGACGAAAGGCTTGAACCTGAAACGCGTGGGGCTCTTCTCCTTTTGCATAGGACTGTGGAATGGTGTATAGTTCACATTTACTTGATTGTTGGTATGTGCCAGTAAGGCTGGAATGTTCTTAGGATTTTTTAACAGGTTGACAAGCAATATACATACAAAAATTCTCTTGTGAAAGTCTGTAACGTCATCTTTTAATTCAATTTATATGCAATAAATGTAAATTTTACAAGAATATGCTGTAGTAATTTCTGCTCCACCACCTTCAGCGTCCCACCAATAGGGTTTTTTTCCAGTGAGGTTATCATCCTAATGTTGTGGTTGTCACCTTGTTCGTTTCTGTTTATCTGCTCGTTTTGGCACTAGAGTACCCTCCGGAACTGCCCATTTTTACTCTCATATCTTAGGATTGCTCACTTGTTGGCCATTTGCTTCTGTAATTAGTAATTAGTGCAATTAGCTTCAATTACTTTCTCTTTTCTTCTTTTTTTGGTTTCCTTTTCTTCTTTCACTTCTTGGTGCCTGCCTTGTAATGCACTTACAGTAATGCATACAGTGAGAGAAAAAAGTATTTGATCTCCTGCTGATTTTGTAAGTTTGCCCACTGAGAAAGAAATGATCAGTCTATAATTTTAATGGTAGGTTTATTGTAACAGCGAGAGACAGAATAACAACAATAAAATCCAGAAAGAGCATTTCAAAAAAGTTATAAATTGATTTGCATTTTAATGTTAATCTTAATGGGAGTGCTCCTAATCTCAGCTTGTTACCTGTATAAAAGACATCTGTCCACAGAAGCAATCAATCAAACAGATTCCAATCTCTCCACCATGGCCAAGGCCGAAGGGATGTCAGGGACAAGGTTTTAGACCTACACAAGGCTGGAAAGGGCTACAAGATCATCACCAAGCAGCTTGGTGAGAGGGTGACAACAGTTGGTGCGATTACTCGCAAATGGAAGAAACACAAAATAACCGTCAATCTCCCTCGTCTGGGATTCCATGCAAGATCTCACTTTGTGGTGTTTCAATGATCATGAGAATGGTGAGGAATCAGCCCCAGAACTACACAGGAGAATCTTGTCAATGATCTCAAGGCAGCTGGGAAAACAATTGGTAACACACTACGCCATTAAGGACTGAAATCCTGCAGCACCCGCAAGGTCCCCCTGCTCAAGAAAGCACATGTACAGACCGTCTGAAGTTTTCTAATGAACATCTGAATGATTCAGAGGAGAACTGGGTGAAAGTGTCGTGGTCAGATCAGACCAAAATCAAGTTCTTTGGCATCAACTCAACTTGCCATGTTTGGAGGAGGAATGCTGCCTACGACCCCAAGAACACCATCCCCACTGTCAAACATGGAGTTGGAAACATTATGCTTTGGGGGTGTTTATCTGCTAAGGGGGCAGGACAACTTCACCGCATCAAAGGGAAGATGGACGGGCCATGTACCATCAAATCTTGGGTGAGAACCTCCTTCCCTCAGCCAGGGCATTGAAAATGGGTTGTGGATAAGTATTCCAGCAAGACAACGACCCAAAACACACGGCCAAGGCAGCAAACAAGCACATTAAGGTCCTGGAGTGGCCTAGCCTGTGTCCAGACCTTAATCTCATAGAAAATATGTGGAGGAAGCTGAAGGTTCGAGCTACGAAACATCAGCCTCAAAACCTTAATGACTTGGAGAGGATCTGCAAAGAGGAGTGGGACAAAATCCCTCCTGAGATGTGCAAACCTGGTGGCCAACTACAAGAAACGTCTGTGATTGCCAACAAGGGTTTTGCCATCAAGTACTAAGTCATGTTTTGTGAAAAGGTCAAATACTTATTTCACTAATTAAAATGCAAAACAATTTATAACTTTTTTGAAACGCGCTTTTCTAGATATTTTTGTTGTTATTCTGTCTCTCACTGTTAAAATAAACCGGCCATTAAAATTATAGACTGATCATTTCTTTGTCAGTGGGCAAACCTACAAAATCAGCAGGGAATCAAATACTTTTCTCCCTCACTGTACTACCTAATTCAGTGTAATCTGTTCCAGCATCCTTTTCCCTTTTGTTCTCATATATGACTCTATGGGTGAAATTTCACTGTACTTTTCATTTATAAAATCAATTAAAATTATTGATTAAAAAAAAAAAAAAATGTTTGTTGTTAAGGTATTGCAGAGAGCAGTTACACATGACTGTTACAGGACGGGCAGAGGGGTATTTGGCATTCAGGCTGCGACTGTGCCCCTAGCTCCACCCTCTTAATGCTGGGCAAGACGGCATCATTCAATAGGGACATAACTGGGGCCAGCGGAGTTTTTGTTCCTGGTTAGCTGGTTATAAGCTGAAGAGTTCATGTTTGGCAGCGATTCCTGCAAACATTATGAATGGAAAGGATTGAATAAAATTACGAAGTGCTAAAAGTTAGTCTAGGCATTTTATTTTGTTCATACCCCATTTATTAATATAAAACGTATCCAAAGGAGGATTTAAATGTCAAAGCCCTTATAAAAGCCGCCTGTTTTATGCCTTTAAATTTTACAGCTCGGGGTTATTGCAAATGACAAACCTTTGTGGGGAAAAAAAAAAAAAATCAATTAATTTTATTTTCTAGGAAACACATGAAACCCCACATTATGCGGATCCCCTGTAATAGCAAACATGATCATTACAGTTATTACAAGGCGGAAATCCACAGATTACTGCTGGAAGCTGTAGGTGTCCAGCGCGATGCAGGCACTTCCAGCAAATGTAACGCGGTCTTCACAGCCAGACACCGGTTCTACATTTTAATCTTTGCTGTAATCATCAGAAAATGAGAAATTCTCTGTCTGCTCTTCTTCTCTGGGAAAATCGAGATAGCTAAGAAAGACTTGCTTCTGTAATAAGGCATACAATCGGTTTAGGAAGAAAAAGAAAAGCATTGGCCATTAACTACAATAAGCTAAACTAAACGTACGCTGAGTTCTATGTGTGCCTGAAATAAAAACTACCTGTATTGCCTATTGCAACCAATCAGATTTACAGCAAAACTGCATGTTGGGACAGTCCTTCCCCTCCCTTAACCACCTCAGCCCCGGAAGGATTTCCCAGGTTAGGACCAGAGCACTTTTTGCGATTCGGCACTGTGTCGCTTTAACTGACAATTGCGCGGTCGTGCGACGTTGTACCCAAACGAAATTTGCGTCCTTTTTTCCCCCACAAATTGAGCTTTCTTTTGGTGGTATTTGATCGCCTCTGCATCATTTCTGAACACCGGTATAAACAAAAGAAGAGCGACAATTTTGCAAAAATAAACTTTTTTCTTACTTTTTGCTAAAATACAAATCTAAAAACAAATGTAAAAAATCTTTTTTTTCATCGGTTTTGGCCGATTTATATTCTTCCTCATATTTTTGGTAAAAAAAATTGCAATTGGCGCTTATTGATTGGTTTGAGCAAAAGTGGCCGCGTTTACGGATGATGAGAATTCATTTCTGGGGTTTTCATTTTTTTTTTATTTTTTACTAGTAATGGCGGCGATCTGTGATTTTTAGCGGTACTGCGATATTGGGGCTGACATGTCGGACCATTTTGACACTTTTTTGGGGCCAATGACATTTATACAGCGATCGGAAATTTAAATATTCACTGATTACTGTATAAATGTCATTGGCAGTGAAGGGGTTAACCTGCAGGGGGTAGTGAAGGGGTTAACTGTGTTCCCTAGGCGTGTTCTAACTGTGGGGGGGGGGGCTGGGCTGGTATGGGCAGTGACAGGGATCAGTAGATCTCTTATGCCCCCACTGACAGAGCGGGGAACCGCCGTGTTTACATCGGCGGTTCCCCATTCTTTTGCTGTGGCCGCTCATCGTGGCTCGCCAGCGGACATCGGGTCCGTCTGAGCCGCGGGCACACTCCTCAGGGGTACGGCAGGCGTGTGTGTGCGCCCCCTAGCGGCCACCCGCAAATCGCCGCTTATTTACGGCAATTCGAGGGACGCATCCACACTGCCGCAGTAAATATACTGCGTGCGGTGTGGAAGCGGTTAGGCTAGGTTTACACCTACAGGTGCGGCAGCGCGTGCACGTTCTCAGCAGTGTTAATTTTGGCAGCAAATTTCAATTTCGTTTTAGTCTTAGTCTTAGGACTAAAAATGGCATTTTAGTTTTAGTCCCATTTTAGTCGTATTTAGTCTACTAAATCTCCAGGGCATTTTAGTCGACTAAAATTATTTTAGTCCTCTAAAACCAAATGGGTGTAGTTAAATTGTAATGCATTTTTTAAGCATTTCTCTACAATTTCCAAACTCATTATATACTGCTGGAGTGAAAAATCGAATATGTTATTATTTATCTTATTGAGGTATGAACCTGCACAACAGACCCGTGTTCATTTTGACGTCAAATTTCAATTGGGTTTTGGTCTTAGTCTTTTGACTACAATGGCATTTTAGTTTTAGTCATATTTTAGTCATCTCAATTGTTTTAGTTTTAATCGTATTTTAATCGACTAAAATGGTATTAAGTTAGTTGACTATAATGTTTTAGTCGGTTTTAGTCGATGAAATTAGCACTGCTTCCCATGCGTCGCATATAGGTCATTTTAACCACTCAAGGACCGGAAGGATTTCCCCTTTAATGACCAGGCCATTTTTTGCTATTCGGCACTGCGTCGCTTTAACTGACAATTGCGCGGTCGTGCGACGTTGTACCCAAACAAAATCAACATCCTTTTTTCCCCCCCACAAATAGAGCCTTTCTTGGTGGTATTTGATCACCTCTGTGGTTTTTATTTTTCGCTATAAACAAACAAAGAACGACCATTTTGAAAAAAAATACGTTTTTTTCTTTCTGTAATAATACATATCCAAAAAATATATAAAAATCAAATGTATTCATCAATTTAGGCCGATATATATTCTTCTACATATTTTTGGTAAAAAAAATTGTGATAGACGTATATTGATTGGTTTGCACAAAAGTTATTGCGTCTACAAACTACGGGATAGATTGAGGGACTTTTATTTATTTTTTTATTGTTTTTATTGGTAATGGCGGTGATCTGTGATTTTTAGAGGGACTGCGACATTGCGGCGGACAAATATGATCCCAAATTATACTTTTTGGGGATCAGTGACATTATTACAGTAATCAGTGCTATAAAAATGCAGCAATTAATGTATAAATGACACTGGCAGAGAAGGGGTTAACACTAGAGGGCGATCAAGGGGTTAAGTGTGTTCCCTGGGTGTGTTCTAACTGTAGGGCGGGGTGGGCTGGCAGGGACATGACAGAGATCTCTGTTCCCGATGACTGGGAACAGAAGATCTCTGACGTATCATCTGACGGAATGGGGATCCGCTTTGTTTACATAGGCAGATCCCCGTTCTGCCTCTGTACACCATGATCGCGGGTCGTCAGCGGGCATCGAGCCTGCCGGATCCGCGCGCCCCCTATCTCCCATGGACGGACCGGCGTACAGCTACGGCGATTCGCGCAGGAGAGCCGACCTGTCGCTGTATAACGATGGCAGCTGGTCAGCAAGTGGTTAAAGGACTGCATTATGCGTGAGAAAATCACGTTAGCAGATTCGTGGGGGTGCCATTAGCAATTAATAGACATATGTGGTTTGTTCAATTTCGTTTTGAATGGAAATTCAGACAAATATTTTGTTATTTTAAAATTCAGATGTATCCAAATTTCTGAATTACAATAGTAATGGATTTAAATGAATCCAAAATAACAAATCAAAATTTTGGAAGCAATTCGAATTCAAATTGTTTCCGAATCAAATTTGTATAGTTTTCAAATAAAATTCGAATTTCCGAAGAGAATAAAATAGAATAGAAAATAAAGTAATAGAATAGAAAAGAAAAGAATAAAATATAATAGAGTAAAACAGAACAGAATACAAAATAAAAGAATAGAAAAAAAATAAGGAATAGAATAGAAAATAAAAGAAAAGAGTAAAATAAAATAGAAAATAAAGGAATAGAAAAGAAAAGAATAGAATAGAAAATAAAAGAATATAATATCATAGAATAAAACAGAAGAGAATAGAAAATAAAATAATAGAAAAAAAGTAAAAAAAAAAAGGATAGAATAGAAATTTCAAAAAAACAGTAAAACAGAAAAAATAGAATGGAAAATAAAGAAATGGAATAGAACAGATTAAAAATTAAATAGAATAGAAGAAAATAGAAAGAATATAACCATCTTCTGAAATTCGAATTTCAAATAGAATAAATTCAAATTTGAATAGAATAGAAAATAATAGAATAGAAAATAAAAGAATATAACCATTTCCCAAAATTTTAACAAAATAAATTTAAATTCGAATAGAATAGAAAATAAGGGATTCAAATTGAATAGAAAATAAAAGAATATAATTGACTAGGATAGAAAAGGAAAGAAAGGAATAGAATAGAAAAAAAACAATAGAATAGAATAGAAAGAATATAACTATCTTCCAAAATTCAAGTTTCAAATAGAATAAATTTGAATTCAAATAGAATAGGAAAGAATAGAATAGAAAATAATAGAATAGAAAATAAAAGGATAGAATACAAAAAAAACAACAGAATAGAATGAATATAACCAACTTCCAAAATTCGAATTTCGAATAGAATAAATTAGATTTCAAATGGAATTTGATTTGAATGCAATTCAATTCAAATTTGAATGCAATTTGATGAATAAACAAAACAAATTCCCGAAAATGAATTAAAAAATTTAACTAAATTAATTTATGTAAATAACGAACTGAAAACAATTGTTTTAATTCTGCACATGTCTAACAATGAATTGCACTGGCGTGCATCTGCTACACGGCAGCATGTTTTTGGTATGTTGGGAAGTGTCCATTTTTGCACCCTTTGACATGTCCTACACATCATAATAGTAAGGGGGTTAAAAATCAAAGCAGAACTCCATAAGGAATGCATATAAATGAACAGCCAATCAAAAGATAAAACAACAACACCTGCTTTTGCTGCAATAGTCACCTTCAGTTTCCATTGTTCAGATTCACCTGCATTACATAACTAGTTTCCTCTGAGCCCAGATCTTAATGAACCACCCCCAGTCTGTGACTGCACAGTAAAAAAAGAAGCAGCACAGTAATGAGCTCATCTCTTAGTCACTCTGCTTTCTACCTCCATCAGAATGCTTCTTGTCGGCACATAAACCAATTGGTTCCTTTTACTTCTTCTTTCTCTCCCAGTCTGAGCTCTGCTGTATGGGGATCAAAAGAGGCTGATGCAACCATTGCACCACAGCCACGTGTATTAGATGCGGTTGCAGTGACATCCCATTCACTTGATCTGGCCATTTTTGGCTAGGGTTCCTCTGATAACACACAAGATGCTGTATAAAACAAATGTGCACAGACATGTCCTCTGGCAATGTTAAAAGGTCTCAGAGCATCTGGAAAATGGGCCTGGCACATCGTCGGTAGCTGGCTGCCTGAACCCAGAAGGGGCAACCAGCTTGAGAGAACCGAGATTATGGTGCAGGAAGGTCAGGACCTGGTCTTTGTCACCCGAAGAGTGTTCCTGATCCTGCCTGCTTCTGGGATATTTACATCACATCTCCCAGGTGGCTGCAGAATAAAACACACAGAGCAGCTGGAGGATGGGCCTGGCACATCATCGGTAGCTGGCTGCCTGAACCTGGAAGAGGCAACCAGCTTGAGAGGACCACGTTGATGGTGCAGGACCTGGCCTATGTCACCTGAAGAGAGTGTCCCTGATCCTGCAGGCTTCTGGGATACTTACATCACATCTCCTAGGAGGTTGTAGGATCAGACACACAGAGCGGCCAGAAGGCGGCCCTGGCACATCATTAGTAGCTTGCTGCCTAAACCCGGAAGAGGTAACCAGTTTGAGAGGATTAAGTTGATGGTGCAGGACCTGATCTGTGTCACCTGAAGAGTGTCCATGATCCTGCAAGCTTCTAGGATATTTAGATCACATCTCCCAGTTGGCTGCAGTATCCAACACACAGAGCAGCCTGAGGATGGGCCTGGCACATCATTGATAGCTGGCTACCCAAACCCAGGAAAGGCAACCAGCTTGAGAGGACCAAGATTATGGTGCAGGACCAGGGCCTGACACATCTTCAGCAGCTGGCTGCCCAAACCCAGAAGAGGCAACCAGCTTCAGAGGGCCAAGATTATGGTGCATGATCTGGTCTATGTCACCTAAAGAGTGTCCATGATCCTGCCGGTTTCTGGGATATTTACATCACATCTCCCAGGTGGCTGCAGGATCAAGTAGACAGAGCAGCTGGAGGATGGGCATGGCACATCATCGGTAGCTGGCTGCCTAAACCCGGAAAAGGCAACCAGCTTGAGAGGACCAAGATTATGGTGCAGGACCAGGGCCTGACACATCTTCAGCAGCTGGCTGCCCAAACCCAGAAGAGGCAACCAGCTTCAGAGGGTCAAGATTATGGTGCATGACCTGATCTATGTCACCTAAAGAGTGTCCACGATCCTGCAGGCTTCTGGGATATTTACGTCACATCTCCCAGGTGGCTGCAGGATCAAGTACACAGAGCAGCTGGAGGATGGGCATGGCACATCAGCGGTAGCTGGCTGCCTAAACCCGGAAAAGGCAACCAGCTTGAGAGGACCAAGATTATGGTGCAGGACCAGGGCCAGGCACATCTTCAGTAGCTGGCTGCCCAAACCCTGAAGAGGCAAACAGCTTCAGAGGACCGAGATTATGGTGCATGACCTGGTCTATGTTACCTGAAGAGTGTCCTTGATCTTGCAGGCTTCTGGGATACTTACATTACATCTCCCAGGAAGCTGCAGGACCAAACACACAGAGCAGCCGGAAAATGGGCCTGGCTTCTTGAACCCAGAAGAGGCAACCAGCTTGAGAGAACCAAGATGATGATGCAGGACCTGGCCTATGTCACCTGAAGAACAGATCGCAGTGGGACAATGCTGGATTTGCTGTGTGGCTGAGTATGTATTTTGTAGAGAATGCAGCAACAGAGGTAAGGGGGAAACAAAAAAAAATGGTGGTAGGGGAATTTTATTAGGTGTTGTCATAGTAGGGTAACTGCTGCTAACTAAAATGGCAATTCAAAGCAGCATTACCTAAAATATTAATGCAGGTCCTAGAATGGACAACCCTTTTGTATAGAGCTAGGAGGAACATGATGAACGTTGGAATAAATCTGCTTCTTCTATATCACACAAAAAGACTCCCGGAAATCAGAGACACAGCCACTGGATTTCATTTCTTTCCCGCTGATAGCATTCATCATCAAAATCTTTATTTAAAAAACATAATAACAACAAATATGCAAGTTAAGCCTGACATGGCTCAGCCGGCGAGGAAGAAAAAAATGAGGGGATTATCCACTGGTGTGAATATAACATAATATTGTCATTGTAGGCTGTATGGAGTTTTTGGCAGCCTGCTTGGTAAGCCGGAGATGACAGACCTTTTCACGACTGACAGATGAAAATATGGAACTTAAATTCCTCATGAAAGACAAATCTGCTGAATGAAAGCGGAGGGAAAGAGAAATCAATGAATTATAAAATATGACTGATGCCCGTATTTGAAAAGGGATGAGCTAGCTATGTGCCATTAAATTATTTTAAACATATTCGTGTAGCTAGCATAGCGGTTCACAATGGTCATCTTCTATTAACTTTTCAGGGTTCACATGGGCGGTGAAGGGGTGGTACAAAAAAAACATAGCAAATTCTTATGTTTAAAACCCACTATGGACTTTTAACGTCCCCAGGAATAAGCCACACCAATACAATATTAAATATGCAGAGGATATACACTCCGATTTACAATTTTATTAGTACAAAACGTAAAACTAGACATACACCAAACGACAAATTCATAAAATAAAATAAAAACATAATATATATGTAGCGCCCTCTACTTAGGTAGGTGCTCTAAGGAAGATTTTTTTGCTTAGGCAAGGCAAACTTTAGTCAGGCCTGACATTGTGCAGGCCCGATTGTTGTTATTCTGGGCAGGGGAGTGGCTCAGGCAGGTGGGTTGACTGTAGGTAGTGACACCTCTGGGAAAGTTCCTCCCTCTGAATGCTAGAAAATTCTAGACAGAGGGAGTGAATCCAGAGGTGGAGCTATCAATCCCTGATCTGGAGTTGACCAATCCCCAATCTGGAGTTGACCAATCCCCGATCTGGATTGGTAGGCGGCAGGCCTTCTCAAATAGCTTGAGTCTGCCCTGAGATGGGAGGAGTAGGGTTGTGGTCAGGGGAGCTCCTAGTCTGGGGGGGGCGGGGTGACCCTGGGCCTGGAGAGCTTGGGTACAGCCAGAAGGTGTGAGATTCTGGTGGGGCACAAGGGTGAGCAGAAAGGATAACAGGAGAGATCTTCAGTAAGGAACTTCAAGAGTCGGTGAGCAACATACCCCTGGTGAACTGATGAGGCAGGCTGGAGCAGATTGCAGTGAGAGAGACAATCTGGGAAGTATGCAAGATGCAGTGGGGAACCCCTATGTTGTTGTGGCAGTGAGGCAGGCCGGTGCAGCTGCAGGAGCTGGTGGGGCCTGGGAGAAGATGGGCTGGGAGCAGTAGTCCATCCAACTTCTAGCTAGCACAATTTGCTACACAGGGGATTAGCAACCCCTACTTGTAATGGGTGGTCCGGGGACTGAGATAAAACTATGGCTGGTCTCATTTTGTGCTAGCTATGTGTAGGCCTAGTAAATATCCCTCTAGGCCAGAAACTTAAAGACTCTGCAGGAGTGAGAAGGAGTGGCAAGTGGAACTCAGCAAGTGTCTGTGCTGGAGGAAGATGGAGATGTATATACGTTGGAGTATATAGAGGTCCCGTTTTCAACTGTAAATATCCTTGTGAAACTCATCATCCACTCTACCCTATCCAAGTTTAACCCCTAATAAAACAACAAAACAAAAAACTCCAGCCTGTTTCGTGACTCCGAGGGTGTGGATAAAGGTATTTGAGGGCAGTGTGAACCACAACAATCAGCCACCCCTAAGGGGCACATGGCTACACATAAGAAGCCAATTTTAAGCAATTTGGCTTCTTTTATATACAGTGCCTTGAAAAGGTATTCATACCCCTTGAAATTTTCCACATTTTGTCATGTTACAACCAAAAAAGTAAATGTATTTTAATGGGATTTTATGTGATAGACCAACACAAAGTGGCACATAATTGTGAAGTGGAAAGAAAATGATAAATGGTTTTCAACATTTTTAATAAATAAATATCTGAAAAGTGTTGCGTGCATTTTTATTCAGCCCCCTTTACTTTGATACCCCTAACTAAAATCTTGTAGAACCTATTGCCTTCAAAAGTCACCTAAATAGTAAATAGAGTCCACCTGTGTGTAATTTACTCTCAGTATGAATACAGCTGTTCTGTGAAGCCCTCAGAGGTTTGTTAGAGAACCTTAGTGAACAAACAGCATCATGAAGTCCAAGGAACACACCAGACAGGTCAGGGATAAAGATGTGGAGACGTTTAAAGCAGGGCTAGGTTATAAAAAAAATATCCTAAAAGGACAATGGTAAAAAGCAAATAAACCTTGCGCTCAGAACTGAAATATGTGATTAAATAATAAAGTGAAAATTCATATGTGTGTCAAACTGGACTGCTGCACTTGGAATGTCAGAATAAAGACCAAAAAATAAATAATAAAGAAAAACAAGACTGCGCTGTCCACTGACATGACAATTCAAACTTGAAACTTAAACAAGTGGCACTCTCCCAACTTATAATAAAATTGTGTGGTGAGAAAATAATCGGTGTCCTAATGCAGATATAAATCTGTGCATGATACATATATCATACTAATACTATACTAATGTGATGTGAATAGCATTAATAACAAAAAGTCCATAAAATGTCCATCAGACTCTTCTCAAATTGGTGAATAACCACACATCACAGTAATGGCAGTGATACTCAAATCCTCAAAGCGTAAAAATTAGCCTCTTACCGGACATCCATGATCTCTAAATTATAAGAGATCGTATAGAGCGTGGAATGAACCAGAGACTCCTCACAATAGATGGATCAGATCACAAAAGCAGCCTTTCTTCAGAACAAGTGTGCTGGATCAGTTAAGCCGTCTCCATAGATGTTACAATGCACTGTTTGAATCGGCTGTTTAAACTCACTCCAGTGAAAGGATGTTGAAGATATATATATCAAAAAAAGAGAGAAAGGCTCATCGTGCAGTATGCAAGATAAAATGTAATAAAGTATAAAAGATGGCACTTACAAGAAAAATATGCAAACAAGGGGTATGGCACAAAAGTTCTATCATGAACTCGGCCAAGCAACATAGTGACGTCTTAGCTCCTGTGCTACCCAGGAGCTAAGACGTCACTATGTTACCTGGCTGAGTTCATGATAGAGCCTTTCTCTCTTTTTTTGATATATATATATCTTCAACATCATATCACTGGAGTGAGTTTAAACAGCCCAATCAAACAGTGCATTGTAATATCTATGGAGATGGCTTAACCGATCCAGCACACCTGTTCTGAAGCAAGGCTGCTTTTGTGATCTGATCCATCTACTGTGAGGAGTCTCTGGTTCATTCCACACTCTATATCTCCATTTCTCAACCTTTTCAACACCGAGGAACCCTTGAAATAATTCTCCGGCCTCGGGGAACCCCTGCTAAAAATTAAAAATCTACAACTCATGATACATCAGTGTGATGGTCAATGGGAAGAATGCTCCTTACACTTGTGGTCATCTTAATAAAGTTCCCAAGGAGCCACAACTTTTCCAACTCTTTACCTCTATATCTCACACCTTACTTGGTCTCTGAGGAGTGTCATCTACCTAGTCTAGTGTTTTCGTCGGAACGAAGTCTTGTCCACACGACCTAGCCAATTCGGTAGAGGTATCTATAATGTTACGTGACAAACTAACCCGACAAATTTGAGTGAGGTCACTATACTACAACTTCTATATATATATAGTTTTTTTCTCTCTTTCCGAGATAGTACTTGAGTCGGTCCATTGTATCACTGCAGAATCGAGGACCCATCGTGTCCTCGATTCTGCAGTGATACAACGAACCGGCTCAAG
>BLSH010025079.1:263682-277053 GCA_018402905.1 Glandirana rugosa | reverse complement strand
GTGGACTCTGTGCTTGGAGGGTTGGGGGAAGGTAATTTTTGGTTATACACTGGGCTGTGTTACCCACTCCTGAGTCCTGTGTGATATGCACTCTTGAGCCCTGTACTCTGTGTATTATGCATTTATGAACCTTGCACCTTGTGCAATGCACAGTTCTGAACCCTGACCACACCCATTGCACGCAACTTCACTTTTCTACCATGGGAAGTGGGGCCCCCCTTTGCAGCTATAACAGCATATATACAGTGTATATATATATATATATATATATATATATATATATATACACAGTATCTCACAAAAGTGAGTACACCCCTCATATTTTTGTAAATATTTTATTCTATCTTTTCATGTGACATCACTGAAGAAATGACACTTTGCTACAATGTAAAGTAGTGAGTGTACAGCTTGTATAACAGTGTAAATTTGCTGTCCCCTCAAAATAACTCAACACACAGCCATTAATGTCTAAACCACTGGCAACAAAAGTAAGTACACCCCTAAGTGGAAATGTTCAAATTTGGACCAATTAGCCATTTTTCTTGCCCGGTGTCACGTGACTCATTAGTGTTACAAGTTCTCAGGTGTGAATGGGGAGCAGGTGTGTTAAATTTGGTGTTATCGCTCTCACTCTCTCATACTGGTCACTGGAAGTTCAACATGGCATCTCATGGCAAAGAACTCTCTGAGGATCTGAAAAAAAAGAATTGTTGCTCTACATAAAGATAGCCTAGGCTATAAGAAGATTGCCAAGACCCTGAACCTGAGCTGCAGCACGGTGGCCAAGACCATACAGTGGTTTAACGGGACAGGTTCCACTTAGAAGAGGCTGGCACAGGGAAGCTGCAGTTCATTGAGGGAACCATGAATGCCAACATGTACTGTTACATACTGAAGCAGAGCATGATCCCCTCCCTTCGGAGACTGGGCGGCAGAGCAGTATTCCAACATGATAACAACCCCAAACACACCTCCAAGGCAACCGTTGCCTTGCTAAAGAAGCTGAGGGTAAAGGTGATGGACTGGCCAAGCATGTCTCCAAACCTAAACCCTATTGAGCATCTGTGAGACATCCTTAAACGGAAGGTGGAGGAGCGCAAGGTCTCTAACATCCACCAGCTCTGTGATGTCATCATGGAGGAGTGCAAGAGGACTCCAGTGGCAACCTGTGAAGCTCTGGTGAACTCCATGCTCAAGTGGGTTAAGGCAGTGCTGGAAAATAATGGTGGCCACACAAAATATTGACACTTTGGGCCCAATTTGGGCATTTTCACTTAGGGGTGTACTCACTTTTGTTGCCAGCAGTTTAGACATTAATGGCTATGTGTTGAGTTATTTTGAGGGGACAGCAAATTTACACTGTTATACAAGCTGTACACTCACTACTTTACATTGTGGCAAAGTGTAATTTCTTCAGTGTTGTCACATGAAAAGATATAATAAAATATTTACAAAAATGTGAGGGGTGTACTCACTTTTGTATAATACTGTATATATACACACACACACACACACACACACGCTATATTATCAAAAGTATTGGGACGCCTGCCTTTACATGCACATGAACTTCAAAGGCATCCCAGTTTTAGTCAGTAGGGTTCAATATTGAGTTGGCCTTCCCTTTGCAGCTATAACAGAGAAGACGAGAAGGCCGGGCTCACAGTCTCTGTTCTAATTCATCCTAGAGGTGTTCTAATAGGTTGAGGTCAGCTCCTCCACCCCAAACTCGCTCATCCATGTCATTATGGACCTTGCTTTGTGCACTGGTGTGCAGTCATATTGGAACAGGAAGGGGCCATCCCCAAATTGTTCCCACAAAGTTAGGATCATGAAATTGTCCAAAATGTCTTGCTATGCTGAGGCCTTAAGAGTTCCCTTCACTGGAACTAAGGGGCCAAATACAACCCCACACCATAATCCCCCCTCCACCAAATAATTTGGACCAGTGTACAAAGCAAGGTCCATAAGGACACAGATGAGCGAGTTTGGGGTGGGGGAACTTGATTGGTCTGCCCTCAATCTGATAGAACACCTTTAGGGTGAATAAGAGTGGAGACTGCGAGCCAGGCCTTCTCGTCTAACACCAGTGCCTGACCTCATAAATGCTCTTCTGGAAGAAGGGTCAAACATTCCCATAGACACTCCTAAACCTTGTGGACAGCCCTTCCCAGAAGAGATGAAGCAGTTATAGCTGCAAAGGGTAGGCCAACTCAATATTGAACCCTATGACTAAAGCCTTGTACACACGGTTCTATGGTCGTACGACCAAACTGACCAAATCGTATGTTGGATCATGTAACTTGCATACTGACATGAACTACACGATCATACGACCAAGCCGAACGTAGTGACATGTTATGAACGTATAAAGATAAAGTTCAGGTGCATGTAATTTGTGTCCGGCCGTTCCTGACTTCTGAGCATGCGTGTTTTGCACAGTAGAACTTGTTGGACCAACTTCTCTGTATACAAGATGCAACGGTCGTATGACCGCTTGTTGGTACTACCAAAGTTTTCCAGTTTGCTCATACAACTCCTGTTGTACGACCGTCGTACGTTGGCTGTTCTAATTGCGCGTGGTAACGGTGAGCACACAACGATCGTTCATACAACCGGTTGCATACAACCGTCGAACCGTGTGTACGAGGCTTTAGACTGGAATGCCATGAAAGTTCGTGTGCGAGTAAAGGCAGCCGTCCCAATACTTTTTGGTGATATAGTGTATATATACCGTATATATGCTGTTAGGGGCCTTATTTCCCAGGGGAGAGAAGTGAAGTTGCGTCATATAAGTGCGGTCAGGGTTGAGAACTGTGTATTGCACAAGGTACAAGGTTCATAAATGAATAATGCAGTACAGGGCTCAATCAGGGCCCATATCACACAGGACTCCGGATTGGGTAACACAGGCCAGTGTAACCGATGTGAGGCTTATTTTATACCTGTATTTTATATTTTTTAACATCAAAGGGGAGCAGAGTCATGGAGATTGCCACTGCCTTAGGGCCGGTTCACACTTGAGTGGCGCGACCTGCCAGGGCGAAGCAAGTCGCCCTGCTCGAGGCGATCTCAAGGCAGCTTGCGAGGAGACTTCTATCATAGAAGTCAATGTAAGCCGCGCTGAGATCGCCCTGAAAATAGTGCAGGAACCATTTTTCTAAGGCGGAGCGAAGCGATTCGCTCTTATTAGAACGGTTCCATTGCACAGCATTGAGGCGAATTGTCAGGCGACTCAAGTCGCCTGACAGTTCGCCTAGATGTGAACGGGCCGCAAAGTCGCGCCGCTCAAGTGTGAACCGGCCCTAAGGCTGCATTCACACCTGGGTGTTTTGCGGCTTGAAGCCTGAAGCTACAAAACGCTGGAGGGGAAAAAAAATCAATGATTCTCTATAGAGGTGGTTCACATCTCCACTCAAAAACGCCTGAAGCCAAAAGCCTGAAAACGTCTGAAGCTCAAACAAGTTCTGGAAGTATTTTTGTAGCTTGATTTGGGTGTTTTTCTACTTTTTACATTGGTGACCTTTTGACCTGTACAAAATCGCCGTAAAAAATCGCAGCAAAATCGCTGCAAAAATCGTGGTAAAAATCGCGGTTAAAAACGCGTATATTTCTGCCTGAAAACACTACGCCCAGGTGTGAATGCAGCCATAGAGAGTGCAAGCTGACCCATAAACCATGTGGGTCAAAGTGTCTGGTGAGTGTGATAAGAGGGCGGTGTGGACCACAAAGGTTACACAGCACCATTAGTTGGATTTTATTTTGAATTGGACTGTTATATGAACACTACATTTATATCGGTGTATATTAATGACACAAATGCAATTTCTTGTTGATTTTCAATTTGTTACACTCACATATTGGATAGACATTATTTTGATACCCGAATGTGGCGTCAGATGCCATGTAACCTCTATGCGTTTTGCCGTAATAGCGTCATCAGAAAGCTGGGGCACATGGCCAATCATGGTCCTTATATACCCTTCTATTCAGTCCCTGGAGGACCGTAAGGCAAAACGCGTAAAGGTGGGGTTACATGGAATCTGATGTCACATCCGGCCGTTTGAACGCATGCCCACTCTCCATGTTGGGAGCAGGCGGATGGCAGAAAAGATACACACTGCTGAAATCGCTAGGTGCTGGCCTGGGCATTTTGGATAGACATTATTTTAATACCTAACGCCCATATTATGTAAAGATTTTTGGTTGCACATCTGTGTCACTGAATTTTTTGGTTTAGCAGCAGGGTATCACAACAAATCATTCTACACAGAAATCTCTGGTGCAGTGATTGCAATGTATTATTTATTTATTTCAGGTACTTATATAGCGCCGTCAATTTACATATACATTGTACATTCACATCAGTCCCTACCCTCAAGGAGCTTACAATCTAAGGTCCCTAACTCACATTCATACACATACTAGGGCCAATTTGGACAAGATCCAATTTACCTACCAGCATGTCTTTGGAGTGTGGGAGGAAACCGGAGTACCCAGAGGAAACCCACGCTGGCACAGGGGGAACATGCAAACTAGAGGCAGGTAGGGTCGTGGTTGGTATTCGAACCAGCGACCCTTTTAGCTGCTAGGTGAAAGTGCTATCCACTACACCACAGTACATGGTTGAAGCCCAGCCTCGGTGACAACTATGGCTCTTTTCATAGATACAGTGGAGGAGTGAGCGTTGTCACCCAGGGACAGGAAGTTAGTTATTGCTCATCAGGTGAAAATAAAGGGCAAAAAGTTAAAAGTCATATCAGGACTGGTAGGTTGCAATAGATTTCATTTTTTGTTCTTGGGTTTCAATACATTTTAATCCATAATGGTTTTCTTTGCCAAGGTTTGCAGAGCACTGGTCGGCCCTCCCATGTTAAGTCATCATTTATGCACCGCATACTCTAAGTGACTTCATTTATGCCATGAAATGTACATGTAATAGGCTCAGCATGTCCGTGATTAGAAACAACATTTATTACAAGGACTTTGCCTTGTTTATTGACTTTTTTCCTTAACATTCACCATGGTTTGCCTGAATTGCAGTTAGGAGGTGACCGACAGAGAACCCATTTAGCACTTAGCTGCATTATATTGGACGCAGTTAAATACAGGTGTGCCAAACTACTGGAGTGCTAGGCCAATGTGACATTCTGAATACTAAATGGGTACAGAAAATTCCAATTTCTGTAAGATCCTGAAATATAGAGAATTATTGGCATTGGTTATGTATTTTGAAGCCCGCCTGAACTTTAATACTAACATCTGAACACCGGCTCTATGCATACATGTGGTGGTAGCTTGGCGTTAAAGCCGGGGTCCCTTGTTTGTGTCAGAAGTGGTGACCCTAGCACAGTGACTGCACTGTCACTGACAGCTCCCGGTCACGGTTTACAATCAGGAGTTGCTGGGATGGGATCTTGAATCACAACCAATCACAGTGATCACATGACCGGGACATCCATGAAGCAACTCCAGTCTTATGAACTTTTAAAGGTAAGGCGACCAGATTTTTAAAATGAAATCCGGGGACATATTTTATTTTTACTAGTAATGGCACCGATCAGCGACTTATAGCGGGACTGCGATATTGCGGCAGACAGATCGGACACTAAGTGACACTTTGTGGGAACCAGTGACACTAATAAAGTGATCAGTGCTAAAAATATACACTGTCACTGTACTAGTGACACTGGCTGGGAAGAGGTTAACATCTATGGCAATCAAAGAGTTAAATGTGTGCCTAACAAGTGTTTTCTCACTGTGGAGGAGGTTGCTTTTACTAAGGGAAGGCACAGATCCCTGTCCCAGCAGCCATGTTATGTGGCACACTGTGGCAGTGCAATGCCAGCCGGAGCCATGATAGAATGCCTGCTGCCTGTGAGTTATGATGCCATCCATTATGCCAGAGAGACAGACACAGTGCAATGTATTCACAGACACCCCTAAAGAACACCGGTGTTGAAGCCTTGAAGGCACTGACAGCCCCACAATCAGATCTGCTTCCCCTCTGTTCCTGCTGCTGGACGCTGTCAGCTGAGCTCAGCTGCCTTTCTCAGCCCGTCACCACCACTGCCCACCTCACAGCCTCTCTTCGGGCCCCGGCTACTACTGGGTGGGGAGCGGAACTGAGCGAAGGAAGATTACTCCACTGGGGAAGGCAAGGAGATAGGCAGGCAGGCGGCTGGCCAGGACTTGAGCCAAGGCAGAAGAACATGCGAGCGGGAATTACGCCACACCCCCCCCCCCCAAGCTAGTAGGAGCAGCAGAGTGGGGGTGTAATTCAGAGGTTTTTTTTTAATTCGACACTGACTGTTTTTGAAATGGCTTGGGCCCCTGTTCAAATCCAAACAGGGGACAAAACCGGGGACAGATTTGGTCCGGGGACAGTGTCCTTAATCCGGGGACTGTCCCCTGAAACCGAGGATGTCTGGTCACCCTATTTAAAGGGCTTCCTTCTGCAGGCTGTAAGGAGTTAAGTATTAAAGAGGCCTGAGAACAAAAAGGTTTACGGTTCATTCTCTTTAGCAAGCAATCACAAAGTAAAAAGCCTGTGCCCTGCAGGCATGATGTAGAAAAGGACCAGAGCTGTGTGGAAGCAGTGGTCTTTCTGCAGTGGTCCTTACAATCCCTGAGCAGCTTGATTGGAGCAGTGTGCAGAGAGCGTGTCACTTGTATGCCCGTCAATCCATTTCCTATGACCTTCAACCCATATTCACTCAAAAAAAAAAAAGATCAAATTTTAATTGGACATTTCCAAATACACAGAAAGTGGACAGCCTTTCTCATCCAGGGTGCCACGTCGTCCTAGGCTGCTGTCTGGGTTTGGAGTAACACATACATATACAGCATCACTAAAGTAAGTTACCTTTCATGGCGCCAAATATGTGTTTTTGCTGGGAGCCTGCTTGATTGTGCGCCCCTAAAGGGAGACAGCTGCTAGCCTTAGGGCTCTTTCACATGGGCAATCCGCCAGGCGGACTCCGCTTTGCTCAGCGGGGGATCGGTCCGCTGATCTCCGCTGTACTGAGACGGACCTGTCAGAGCGCCGCTCTCCTCTATGGGGGGGGTCCGATGAAAACGGACCGCCTGTCCGTTTTCAGCCAATCCCATCCGATCTGCCAGACAGATGGAAAATAGGGCCACCATCCGTCTGGATTTCACAGATCGGATCGGATGAGATAGCAGCAGGTGTCAGTGGATGTGTCACCACTGGCATCCGCGGCTCCATAGGAGTGAATCAAATCCGCCTGAGAAACTGACAGGCAGAACTGATTGGAAAGCCCGTGGGAAAGGGACCTTAGAGTAATGATAGGTAAATAGGTGTATGCAGCCTATTGCATTAGGGTGTGCACCACAAAGCGCACACAAGCATGAGTGTGTGTGTATATATGTCAGAAGGACAGAGATCAGTGTCACTAGTTTATTTTATTTTATTAATTTTTTTTACAGTTTTAGTTTTTTATTATTTTTTACAATATTATATTTTATTATTTTTTTTTACAATTTTATTTAGGAGCCCTTCTGGGGGGCTTTGGTGAATTATCAGGGTTCTAAACAGACCTCTGATGTCTCACTTTTGAGACAGAGAAAGGGACTGAGGACAGAGATTCCCCCTT
Source organism: Glandirana rugosa (assembly GCA_018402905.1). NCBI lineage: Eukaryota > Metazoa > Chordata > Amphibia > Anura > Ranidae > Glandirana > Glandirana rugosa. Next base: position 269,437 of record BLSH010025079.1, on the reverse strand, counting down.
CCCTTTCTCTGCAGCCAGGCAGCAGGGGGAATCTTTACAGTACAGGGTGATTAGGGTGTGCCCAGGCACACCTTCCACCCTCTATGCGCACGCCTATGGGACCAATGTAAGAGTCTGTATCAGTGTTAGCATTAGGGTGAATGTCAGTAATAACATTAGGGTCAGTGTTATTGTTAGCCATAGAGTCAGCGTAAGTGTTAGCATTAGGGTCAGTGTTACTATTAGCTTTAGAGTAAGGCTGGGCTCACACCTATGCGAATTGGATGCTGGTTTACCGCATCCAATTCGCATGACTGGAGAGTGTGACAGGTTCTTAATGGAGACGGTTCACACAGCTCAAGGGTGGCCACGGTCTTTAAAAAGGGTCCTGTGCATTTTCGGTTCCGATTCAAGTGCGAATTTAGCCAAAAATTCAGACCTGTTCGCACCAGAATAGGGGAATGGGGATGCACCGGACCCCATGCCGTGAGCCGCGGTGGCCGCAGTATATGTGAACTCAGTGTTAGTGGCATTGTTAGGGTCAATGTAAGAGCTAGAGGTTGAGTTACTAAAACTGCAACAATAAAAATCCGGTGCAGCTCTGTATAGAAACCAATCAGCTTCCGGGTTTTAGTCAATGCTTAATTGAAGAAGCTGCAGTTAGAAGCTGATTGGTTACCATGCAGAGCTGCACCAGATTTTACACTCTCCAGTTTTAGTAAATCAACCCCTTAGGCTCCTTTCACACGGGGCGCGTCCATTTTGACGGACTCTGCTTGCTCAGGGGGGATCGATCCGTTGATCTCTGCTGAGCAGGGCCGTCCGCTCACTGCGCAAAGACGGACCTGTCAGATCCCCGCTGTCCTCTATGGGAGATCGGATGAAAATGAACCACCTGTCCATTTCCATCCGATTCGCTAGACAAATGGAAAATAGGGTCACCATCCATCTTGATTTAGCAGACAGGATCGGATAGATGTCAGTGGACATTAGACATGTGCAATTTGTTTAGTTGCAAATTTGTTATATAACAAATTTTTCGAAATTCGGTAATTCGGACGAATTCAAATTTCCAGGTTTTTCAGAATTTTCGTAATTTCGAAATTAGGCATGTGCAATTGGTTTCGTTCCGAATTCGTTATATAACAAATTTTTCAAAATTTGGTAATTCGGACGAATTCGAATTTCCAGATTTTTCTAAATTTTCGTAATTTCGAATTCGAAAATCAGAAATTTCTGAAAATCCGAAATTCGAAAAATCGGAAATTAGAAAATTGGAAAATCCGAAAACCCGATAATTCGAAAATCTAAAATAATAACTAACTAATAATAACTTAACTATTACTAACGATTAAATTATCAGTATTGGAATTCCCTTTAAAATTTGGCTGTTAGTGATAAATTTGTATTTACGTTCACTAACAGCCAAATTTGAAAGGAAATTCCAATACCTAGAATTTAATAGTTATTCATTAATTAGTTATTATTTCAAATTTTTTGATTTTCTTTCTTATTTTCCAATTGTTGGATTTGCGAATTTTGAATTTCTGAATTTTCGGGTTTTCAAATTTTTTACTTTCGATTTTCCGAGTTTCTTTCTCATTTTTGAAGTTCAGCATTTTCGAATTTCAAATTCCAAATTCGAACATTTTTGAATCTTGAAAATTTCAGAATTTCCGATTTCTGAAAATTTTCAAATTCCTGAATTTCCAAAATTCGAATTTCCAAAAAAAACAAACAAAACCAATGAAACGAAAACGAACAGAATTTTCGGCCGTGCTCATATCTAGTAGACATGTCACAGTTGACATCCACCGCTCCTTAGGGCCGGTTCACACTGGAGTGGCGCGGAGCGGCGCGGAGCGGCGCGGAGCGGCGCTCGAGGCAATCTCAAGGCGGCTTGCGAGGAGACTTCTATCATAGAAGTCAATGCAAGCCGCCTGAGATCGCCCTGAAAATAGTGCAGGGACCATTTTTCTAAGGCGGAACGAAGCGATTCGCTCCTATTAGAACGGTCCCATTTGCACAACATTGAGGCGAATTGTCAGGCGACTCAAGTCGCCTGACAATTCGCCTAGATGTGTACGGGCCGCGAAGTCGTGCTGCATCGCGCCGCTCCAGTGTGAACCGGCCCTTAGAGGTGAATGGAGCGTCTGATCAGCTTCGCTTGAAAAACTGACAGACGGACCTGATCGGCCAGCCTGTGTGAAAGGGGCCTTAGGGCTCTTTCACACATACGGATCGTTTGGGTCCGCCTGTCAGTTATTGAGGTGGACCCAAACGGACGCTCCATTGTGCTCTATGGAGCGGCGGATGTCAGCGGTGACATGTCCACTGACACCCGATCCGCTCCGATCCGCCAGAAACAGATGGATGGAAGCCCTATTTTCCATCCACCTGGTGGATCGGATCAGATGAGCACGGACAGACGGTCCGTGTTCATCCGATTCTCCATAGAGGAGAATGGAGCTGTGACAGGTCAGTCTCTGTCCTCTCATCCGTCGGCTCAGCGGGGATCAACCAGTTGAAACGGGCTCCGCATGTGTGGGGCCGGTATCAATGTGTTTATATAAGGAAAAAGCAATATGCCTACTTTTGTTTCTTGGTCCTACTACAGGTATAATAATGTACACATACAGTATATGGTATCTCCATACATGTCAAGGGTAGGATAAGTAATTTTGCGTTTTTCTTTTGCTGGTCGATCATAATAAAGGCATAAAATATACAACTAAAGTTTATGACATTTTTTTTCTATTGTCGACCAATTTTATGTTAATAATAAAAACACCATCAGGAGATAATTATTATTTACTACTAAGTGAAAGCCCACTATGTCCTGAAATAACAGGGTATAATTCCCCCGGGGTCCCTCAAGGTTTTGCATACTTTTAATGGATGCTGTGAAGGTACAAAGGTTGGGAAACGTTGTTCTAGAACTTTGATGAATGGCTCCTTCTATCTCTTTTCAGGTCCATAACGCAATGCCTTGGCGTAAAGATTATGCAGGCAGTCCCGGAGATTATCCATGTGCTATTTGATCTGCAGAGGTGCTTACCATCCATGAGTCATTCGATTGCAGATAATGTTGCTGGTAGTTCCTTGGAAGTATCCTCCGATAATTACACCGCAGTAACTCCACTTCCTCTTCCAAATGTTTTCTACCTCTGTCGTTCATCAACTCAGCAGCTGGATGTTGAACTGAAAAGTTAAATAGCCATATGTACTTTCATCAGTAATGAAACCCAAAATTCAAAGGAATACAAATCCAGAGACAATGACCTACTAATTGGATCAGGACTTTCTCCGGGATGTTTATTATCAGGTGTCCGGCTTTCTCCTTTATACAAGAAAACTATTTTTCAGCAGGTTTGAATGTTGTTTTGTTCTTTTTTTTTCCCAAGTGCTTACTCCTAGATGAACCAGCAGTAATGCGGTACAGGCGATCTGTAGCATATTAGAAAACATATGCAGCTTGTCATAGTTTATTAGATATATTTGATTTCCAAGTACAAATTTTGACTGGCCAATGTAGAAAATAAAGTCTGATTGGTCTATGAAGGTAGTAAATTTTGTAAGCTGTATCTAATAAAACGTTTGGCTTCTCACCCACGACTTTTCCAGAATTCATTTGTGGTGCAGTTTTTAGAACATGGTAATTGGAAGCACCGTAGACGGTTGTTTTTACAGTTGTTTGGTGGTCTTGCGTGTTGTAGAATTTGGCTGGTCGAAGGTTTCTACTTTGGGGATTTTTCAACACTTGTCAAAGGGAACAAGCTAAACTTGGATTCCAAATGTGTCAATTTATATTTTTGGTTCATAATTATCCTGTCACATTTTAACAAATGTAGATCACTAGACAAGTATATCTCTAGACCAGCCTTTCTCAACCCTTTCAACACAAAGGAACCCTTGAGATAATTCTCCGGTCTCGGGGAACCCCTGCTAAAAATTAAAAATCTACAACTCATGATACATTAGTGTGATGGTCAATTGGGAAGAATGCTCCTTACACTTGTGGTCATTGGGAAGAATTACCCCTTACCGATAGCTAAAAAGATCAATGGTATAATTGGGAATTTATCTGAGAGGTAGAAATTGACCATTGCTCAAGGAACCCCTAGCAACTTCTGGAGGAACCTTAGGGTTCCACGGAACCCTGGTTGAGATACCCTGCTCTAGACCATCCTTTCTCAACCCTTTCAACACAAAGAAACCTTTGAAATAACTTTCTGGTCTCAGGGAACCCCTGCTATGAATTATTTTATCTACAACTCGTGATACATTTGTGTGATGGTCAGTGGGAAGAATGCTCCTTACACTTGTGGTCATTGGAAAGTATCCCCTCCTTATAGAAAGCTAAAAAGATCAATGGTGTCAGGGGGAACTTATCTCAGAGGTAGAAATTGCACATTGCTCAAGGAACCCCTAGCAACCTCTGGAGGAACCCTAGGGTTCCCTGCTCTAGACTCAGTGCACCTAATATTTCACTGTCTGGTGGATGCTAAAGACTAGGGATGAGCTGGGTTTTGTCCAAACTCAGTCCAGGCCAAGTTTGGAACACCCGTGGGAAGCTGTCACACATCTGCATCCCTGCTGGCCCAATCATATTTTTATGTTTTATTTTTTTTTTATATATATTTTTTTTTACATTGACCTTGTTGTCTTACTATAGATTTATGTTTATCCCAAGCATGTTTAAGCCATTTACTGTTGACTGTCTCACAACCTCTGTTGGTAGTTTATTCCAATCATCAACCACTCTTTCAGTAAAATAATACTTTCTAAGATTAGTTTTGAACTACCCCCCAGTTAGTTTGAGGTCCCCGTGTTCTTGATTTTGGTTTCATATTGAAAAGACTGCCCTCCTGAACCTTATTCACCCCCTTGATGTATTTAAAGGTTTCAATCATGTCTCCCCTCTCCCTTCTTTCCTCCAGACTGTACATATTAAGTTCCTGAAGACGCTCTTGATATGTTTTATCCCCCAGACCTTTCACCATTTTTGTTACCCGTCTCTGAACTCGTTCTATCTTATCAATATCTTTTTGTAAGTGTGGTCTCCAGAACTGGACACAGTATTCTAAGTGAGGTCTCACTAAAGATCTATATAGAGGAATCAGAACCTCCTTCCTCCTGCTGGTGATCCCTCTACAGATACATACCAGAATTCTATTTGCTTTTCCCACTGCCTGGTTACACTGTTTGCTCATTTTGCAATCATCTGAAATAAGCACCCCCAAATCTTTTTCTTCTGTAGTGCTGGCTAACACTGTGCCCCCAATGCTGTACTCTCTAAGCGGATTCTTTTTCCCTAAATGCATTATTTTACATTTAGAAAAAATATTGAACTGCAGTCTCCACTGCTTTGACCAATCTTCCAGCAATGCCAAATCATGTTCCATGTTACAGACACCTCCAGGGATATCAACCCTACTACACACCTTTGTATATTTACCCCAAGTGAGTCTTGTCTCTGGTCAGTGATCACCCCATGGTGTTCCGAGACATGACCCAGGACAAGATAAATTGGATATACATTCACTATATTGATTTCCAAACGACCCGTTACATACAGAGAAACGACTACTATGTTTCCACACATCATCCCAACTATAGGGACCTCCACAGACATTGTACCTTGTACTAAACCGTAACGACCTTCTAACCAGTTTCGTCACCTCTGACGTCAAGTTATAAAAAAGATTTACATTTTATTACGTAAATCCCTTTTTCTTAGGCGAATCTCTCATGTCGTAACCCCCGTGTCACAATC
>BLSH010025079.1:240660-254479 GCA_018402905.1 Glandirana rugosa | reverse complement strand
GTGTGTGGCTGCATGTGTGTGGCTGCATGTATGTGTGTGGGTGTGGCTGCATGTATGTGGGTGCATGTGTGTGGCTGCATGTGTGTGGGTGCATGTGTGTGTGGAGGTGCATGTGTGTGGGTACATGTGTGTGGGTACATGTGTGTGGCTACATGTGTGTGGGTACATGTGTGTGGGTGCATGTGTGTGTGTACATGTGTGTGGGTACATGTGTGTGGCTACATGTGTGTGGGTGCATGTGTGTGGGTACATGTGTGTGGGTGCATGTGTGTGGCTACATGTGTGTGGGTACATGTGTGTGGCTACATGCATGTGGCTACATGCGTGTGGGTGCATGTATGTGGGTACATGTGTGTGGGTGCATGTATGTGGGTACATGTGTGTGGGTACATGTGTGTGTGGCTGCATGTGTGTGGCTGCATGTATGTGTGTGGGTGTGGCTGCATGTATGTGGGTGCATGTGTGTGGCTGCATGTGTGTGGGTGCATGTGTGTGTGGAGGTGCATGTATGTGGGTACATGTGTGTGGGTACATGTGTGTGGCTGCATGTGTGTGGGTACACGTGTGTGGCTGCATGTGCGTGTGGGTGCATGTGTGTGTGTGGGTGCATGTATGTGTGGGTTCATGTATATGGGTTCATGTATGTGGGTGTATGTATGTGTGTGGCTGCATGTGTGTGTGTGTACATGTATATGTCTGGGTGCATGTATATAAGTGCATATGCATATATATAAATATGTGAGTGTGTATTTATATATGTGTGTGTGTGCATTATATATGTGTGTGTGCGTACATGTGTGCGTACATGTGTGTATGCACATTCTATGTATGTGCTTTTAATCCTGACCCCCTATGTGTACAATCGCTAATTTTTTTCTCCGCTTGTTCATAGTACCAGCAAAAAAAATGCTGTTCCTCTGAAAGCAATCCATGCTCAGGCATTTGACAGCTAGTAAAGAGGCAATCTGTTGCCTCCTGACCACCTGTTTTAACCCTCTAAATGCATCACCACTATGCTGCAACTGTGTGCAATGCACACAGTTGTGGAGTGGCTGCAGTGCATCCTCATTCACCTAGGGGTAACCTTCAAGGGAGCCCTGACTGTAAAGAGATTGAGAAACACCGGCATAGAGGAACCAATCTCTCCATTTTCCTCCTGCAGCTGCTGAATGCCTGTGGGAGGGAGTGGAGAAGTATGGGGGGGAATGGAGAGATCGGTTCCTTTTAGATGCAGCCACACACTTGCGACCGGGCCCTGGCGTTCCGCCACCGGGCTCTGAGGAAAGGGCCCTGTCAGGGGGGGCCCTTCATGGTTTCTTGCATTGGGGCCCTGAGGGTTCTAGTTACACCACTGCACAGTGGAGATAATGTAACTGCACCGGAGCAGCCTGAAAATAGGTAAAGATACCGATGCTTCTTACACAAGTTAGTCATCATAGGTGTTAGGAGGTGGGAGGGAGCATTTTAAAGATTCATTAGGTATAGCCTGGAATTCCACTGTACTTCCTAGTTAGAGTTTTCAGAGATTTGGCTTAAAGGCTGGTACACAATAGCCTTTGTGGCTATTAAGGAATACACTATATTGGGACAGCAAATTTACACTGTTATACAAGCTGTACACTCACTACTTTATATTGTAGCAAAGTGTAATTTCTTCAGTGTTGTCACATGAAAAGATAGAATAAAATATTTACAAAAATGTGAGGGGTGTACTTACTTTTGTGAGTTACCGTAAATTAAACTTAGTGTGTTCGGAGTTGAGCTTTAAAGCGGAGTTCCACCCAAAAGTGGAACTACCGCTTTAAGGGAAGGTGACCCCCCAACATGCCACAATTGGCATGTCATTATTTTGGGGGGGCTGTTTTCATAGGATCCCAGGTCCACTTCCTCTCCTAGAGCCGCAGCTCCGGAAGGAAGTTCACCCCCCCTCGGAGATCTTCTGGGACATGTCACAGGTCCCAGAAGATACGCTGGCCATTCACAAGGCGCAGCGCGACTCGCGCATGCGCAGTGCGCGCCCGGCCTTGAAGCCAAACTTGGGCGCCCACACTTGTGATGCCAGCGCCACAGAGGGGAGTGGGAGAAGAGCGAGCCTTCTGGGGACCGCATTGTTGGAGCGTGGGACAGGTGAGTGTCCGATTGTTAAAGGTAAGCAGCTACACTTTTTGTTACTGCTGACTTTTACCTGGGAGGAACTCCGCTTTAAGCATTTATGGCTTTAGTACCTCCACTTACAGACTCTTTTCAGAACCCTCTCGTGTCCTTTTGGGATCATTCACATAAACAGGGCAAACTATTTCAATGTCCAAAGCCAATCTGAAATTGGACATAATACGAATAATCCCAGATTTATTTTCCAAGCGCAACAACAAACAAGTAAAAAACAAAGTAACGAGCGTTCTCTAAAGGAATGCAAAGAAATTCCCAATCCTATTCCCGAGATGGGAGTTCCTGATTTCACGTCTATACCTTGTGAGCCTCACAATTTATGGCAGCCTTTTCATTGTCAGTTAGGGGATGATCTAATAATGTAACAATTATAGTACAATCAGACAGCATAATACAAAGCATGTTATAACCCAGGCCAATGCAATCATCCAGTGTGCAGCTTGCTCAACATCTGGAAGTGAACCATTAGCTGTGTCACAATGATGAATAGAGTTTGGCTCTCCATAGAAAGGTAAAGGAAAAGAGATTTTTTTTTCTTTATGTAAGCTTTAGATAAGAGGAAATCGGCAAGGAGATTTCTTATAGGAAAAGATTAGAACATATTAATCCTGGACTGGAATTACATGATTAAAGTCCTTGTTTCCTTTCTGGGGAACTTTATGTTGTATCGCAATAATAGTAAACTGGATAATGTACAATTGCATAGGGGCTGCTTACAACCTCATATAACCTTAAAGATCAAATACTAGATACGAATGGAGCGCCCGAGACAAAGGTGTAAAAGTTGCAAAGGTGGATTTTATTCGGTAGGAAGAATAGTAAAAAGTGCCAACGCGTTTCGGGGGTCAAATGGCATCCCCCTTCCTCAGGGCTGTTGTTCAATCAGTTCAGATATCTGGATGTCAGTCCGTATGGAGATCTGATGTGTGTTCAAAGAGGCATCCTCCTTTATAACCTTAAAGAGGAACTGCGGTCTGCTCACATAATTTGTAATAAAAACATCTTTGCCATTCTGAAGCTTCCCTCCCACTACTTTGCATAATATTCTATATATACTGTGATTCTGTACTTGCCAAATATGCTGCAGAAACCTCCTCCACTGAGTCTGGCTCCAGCCATTTTTACTTTGGGCAGCTGAAGTTGCTGCCTGTTCACTTCCTGGATTTACACAGACACACCTCCAGCTCTGCAGCTCTCTTTGGCCCTCTTATGACTCATCCCCTCCCTCCCTGGTAAATCCTAACATAAGTGAGAGAGAGCGCTGTGCATGATGTCATAAGCCTAGGCTATAGACCGGACAAGAAAGAGGAAGAGGGCTGTATAAGGTATTTTAAAGATGAACTTCCAGACAAAGAGCTAAATACGGAAAAGGATTTATAATTCTATCATGGTGCCGCCCCGCGGAGCGCATGGATTCCAATAGGGGTTTTTTTTAAGCACGTGATTAGAGCCAGAGGCTCTAATTGGCTTCAAAAAAGGGTGGGCTCGGGGTGCAGGCCACTGCGTCCTGAGCCCACCCAGTTGGGTGACAATAGCAAATGGATATTCGCTGTTGTCAAACTGATTCTCCTCCCGGCCAATCAGGAAGCTTGTCTGGGACCCGTTTTTCGATTGGCCGAAAGGAGAAGCATTCCAATTGGCCTAGGAGGAGGAGGGAGGAGACGCACAGCGGAAACCCAAGATGACTCTGCTTGTCAGTCCCCCAGCCTGTGACTGGATAGGGAAAGGGAAGAGGCAGACTGATGAACTCATCTCTCTGTCACTCTGCTCTCTGCTCCTATCAGCATGCTCTTTTTTTTATTGTTTCTCTTTTGAAAAATCTTTATTTTCACTTTTTTAAAAAGATAAGACAAAGCAAACATTATTGGTATACATTTTCAGGAATATCTATAATACAATAATTCCAGAGGCCTACAATCTAAATGAGAGGAGTGTGCTCTAGATTTATCCCCCCCTTCATGACCAGGCCATTTTTTGTGATACACTGCGTTACTTTAATTGACAATTGCGTGGTCATGCAATGCTGTACTCAGGGCCACTATCAGGGGGGTACAGGCAGTACTGTTGTAAGGGGCCCCAGTGTTTCAAGGGGCCCTTACAACAAAGACTTTAGCAGTCTTTAACATTGGAGACTATGGGAGGGGGCACCCGGTTTGGGGACACCGTTCTCCCGAACCATAGGCGATCAAAACTTAGGTCACATAAAGAGGGCCCCCTGGGCAACAACTGGGCCAAGTTTGGGATCTCCAGCACCCATGGTTCAGCCGTACCGAGTCCCCAAATTGACCCAGTCATTGACCGGCAATTGTCTGGTGAATTTCGGACATAACAGTGGAGCCTATGGTTTGGGGACATCGTTCTTCCAAACCATAGGCAATAAAAATACCAAACTTGGGTCACATGGACAACAACTGGTCCAATTTTGGGACCTCCAGCACCTATGGTTCGGCCTTACCAGGTCCCCAAATTGAGCGGTCATTGACGGGTGAATTTCAGATTTAATATTGGAGTCTATGGGAGGTTCGGCCATACCGGCTCCCCAAATTGACCAGTCATCGAGCGGCAATTGTAGGATGAATTTCGGAGTTAACATTGGATTCTATATGAGGGGGGCACCCAGTTTGGGGACACCATTCTCCTGAACCATAGGCGATAAAAATACCAAACTTGGGTCACATGGAGAGGGCCATCTGAACCACAACTGGTCCATGTTTGGGACCTCCAGCACCTATGGTTTGGCGCAAGGTCTAATTGCAAGCATTGGGTGAGGCAGTGCTGCCCGTGCACTGTTTTCTTTACCCCTTGGATCTCACACTAGCATGTATTGCATAAGTGTGACAGGGTGTAGAATTCCTACTGCGGCTGCAACATGTGTGCACCCCTGGCCAGTGGGTGGATGTGGTGGGATGGCCAGTGGGCGGATGTGGTGGGATGGCCAGTGGGCGGATGTGGTGGGATGGCCAGTGGGTGGGCCCTGGGGAATGTTGGTGGTCAGACGGGGGGGCCAGGTCTAAAGCTGTGTAAGGGGCCCCAACATTTCTGATAGCCGCCCTGGCTGTACTTTTTTCCCACAAATATTGCTTTGTTTTGGTGGTAATTGATCACCTCTTTGATTGTTATTTTTTGCACTATAAACAAAAAAAAAAAAAAATATATATATATATATATATATTTACATTCTACTATAAAACACATCCAATAAAAAAAGAATTAAAAAATCTAATTTTTTTCATCAATTTATGCCAATGTGTTTTCTGCTACATATTTTTGGTAAAAAAAACCCCCAATAAGCGTATATTGAGTGCAAATGTTATATCGTCTACAAACTATGGAATATAACAAACATATTTTTTTTTTGCTAGAAAATTAGAACCCCCAAACATTATATATATTTTTTTGAAGCAGAGGCCCTAGAGAAAAAAATTGGTGGGTTTTGCAATTTTTTATGTCACGCGGTATTTGCGCAGCGGTTTTTCAAACATAATTTTTTGGGACAAAATACATTATTTTGAATCATAATGCAAAAAAAAAAAAACAATATATAACCCAATATTGTAAAATACAAAAGATGGTGTTACACCGAGTAAATAGATACCAAACATGTCATGCTTTAAAATTGTGCACGCCCATCCAGTGGCAACAAATTATATTATCCATAAGCAATGCTTTAGGCCTCATACACACGGACGTTTCTAAAAAAATAAACAAAACCTCGGGCCCGACGTCAAGGAAAAAAAGTCGGCGTTTTTCGGCGTTATGCATCGCCGTTTTTGAGCGTTAGTGAGCGTCGGCGTCAATAGGCGTTTTTTAAAAAAAATCATCCCTCTGCTATTTTTCAACCTAAAAACGTCGGCGTCAAAAAACGCCAGAAAATGCCGGTACAATATTAGGTGGCGTTTGTTGGCATATTGTGGCGTCGGCGTCAAAAAATGCCAAAATGTTACAGCCTCAGAACGCGATGGCTGTGGGTTCTAGTTTCAGCTCCCTAACGCTGACGTTATCTACAGCTCAAAAACGCCGACGTTTTTATGGGGCCATTGACTAACATAGAGAGCTGCAAAAAACGCCAGAAAACGCCGGCGTCAAAAAACGTCCGTGTGTATGAGGCCTTAAGAGCCGTAACAGGTTACCACTTTAGATGCACAGAGGAGGTCTGATGTTAGAATTACTGCCCATGTTCTGACATTGATACCTCGCATGTGTGGGATGTTTGCTGTTTGCATATGTGGGAACAACACACGCAAGCATGGGGGGGGGGGGTGGGGGGTGGGAGGCATTTTAACTTTTCTTTTTAAAATTAAATAATTAATTTTTTACACTGTTGCTTTAAAAATGTTTTTTTTAGCACTTTTATTACTGTCATAAAGAATATAAACTTGTGACAGCAATAGGAATGTGACAGGTACTCTTTATGGAGATATCTGGGTTCAATAAGATCCCAAATACCTCCTCTGCACTTAAAAGCAATTAAATCACCAAGATTAGTGTTTCTAAATAATTTAGATTTTTTGAAAATGGCGCCGATGACATCCAGGTAAACCAGAAGTGATGTCAGTTCATCGGTTACCATAGCGGAGACCCGATCAAAGCCGATCTTGGCTTTGTGTGGTGGTCTGATTTAGTGTTTCTCAATTCCAGTCATCAAGGCGCACCAGCAGGTCATGTTTTCAGGATTTTCCTCAGATGAAATGGCTGTGGTAATTACTAAGGCAGTGAAACTGATCAAATCACCTGTGCAAAATAATGGAGAGCCTGAAAACATTACCTGTTGGTGCGCCTTGAGGACTGGAATTGAGAAACACTGGTCTGATTAGCCTGCAGACACGCCGGCTAGTAGCTCGAGTCTCCTGGTGGGACAGGATAGCCTGAGCAAGCTGAGGAAGGCAGCGGGAGTGGGGGGGGGGGCATCCCCTCCCATTGCTTGTAATAGCAATCGAGAGGCTAGTTAGCTGCTCTGATTGCTATTACAAGAAACCTGGCTGTCGGCTCTAAAAAACGGTACCAGGAGGAAACTGCAGGCATCGTCCCGGTATAACCACTTGAAGACCAATGACAGGACTGGTCGGCAAGTGGATATACTGTATATATATATTGTGACAGTATGTGAGGTGAAGTAGTAGATGGACGCTACCTGTTGCCTTGCATGCATTCATTTGGACTGGACTAAATGTAGTCTGGTCCGGGTTTTACCAGCCACCATGGCAGGGCTGGTTTCCGGTCCAGAGTTTGTGGTCCACTGGAGTCCACCAGCAGGTGGCTTAAATAGTCAAGGAGAGAGCACAGTGTTTTGCTCGGACCGGGGACTCAGAAGGGAATCTGAGGGAGCTCTGTTTGGTGTTTGGACTATAAAGATAAGGTTTGCATTGGTTTATGCTTTTGTGGGTGTCGGGGGTCAGCCCTACCCCGTATAGCGAGGAATCTCTACTGTTTAGTTTAGTGCCGAACGGCAAGGACTTGTTTTCTATTTTGTTTGTTTTTATAACTTACAAACATTTGCTAACAAACCCGCCAAATTTTAAAGAAAGTTGCCTTTTTTTCCCAGGAAAGGTGATCCCCACAACCTAATCTCCCACACTATATATATATTGCCTTGAAAATTATTGGATTGGATTTAGGTCTGGACTTTGACGGGGCCATTCTAACACATGAATATGCTTTGATCTAAACCATTCCATTGTATCTCTGGCTGTATGTTTAGGGTCGTTGTCCTGCTGGAAGGTAAACCTCCATCCCAGTCTCAAGTCTTTTGCAGACTCTAACAGGTTTTCTTCTAAGATTGCCCCGTATTTGGCTCCATCCATCTTTCCATCAACTCTGACCAGCTTCCCTGTCCCTGCTGAAGAAAAGCATCCCCACAACATGATCCTGTCACCACCATGTTTCACAGTGGGGATGGTGTGTTCAGGGTGATGTGCAGTGTTAGTTTTCTGCCACACATAGCGTTTTGCTTTTAGACCAAAAAGTTCAATTTTGGTCTCATCTGACCAGAGCACCTTCTTCCACATGTTTGCTGCGTCCCCCACATGGCTTCTCACAAACTGCAAACGGGACTTCTTATGGCTTTCTTTCAACAATGGCTTTCTTCTTGCCCCTCTTCCATAAAGGGCAGATTTGTGGAGCACACGACTAATAGTTGTCCTGTGGACAGATTCTCCCACCTGATCTGTGGATCTCTGCAGCTCCTCCAGAGTTACCATGGGCCTCTTGGCTGCTTCTCTGATGAATGCTCTCCTTGCCCGGCCTCTCAGTTTAGGTGGACGGCCATGTCTTGGTAGGTTTGCAGGTGTGCCATACTCTTTCTATTTTCAGATGATGGATTGATCAGTGCTCCGTGAGATGTTCAAAACTTGGGATATTTTTTTATAACCTAACCCTGCTTTAAACTTCTCCACAACTTTATCCCTGACCTGTCTGGTGTGTTCCTTGGCCTTCATGATGCTGTTTGTTCACTAAGGTTCTCTAACAAACCTCTGAGGGCTTCACAGAACAGCTGTATTTATACTGAGATTACATTACACACAGGTGGAGTCTATTTACTAATTAGGTGACTTCTGAAGGCAATTGGTTCCACTAGATTTTAGTTAGGGGTATCAGAGTAAAGGGGACTGAATACGTGCTGGGAGGTTAATTTGATCCTGTCTAAATTGGCCCTAGTATGTGTATGAATGTGAGTTGGGAACCTTAGATTGTAAGCTCCTTGAGGGCAAGGACTGATGTGAATGTACAATGTTTATGTAGAGCGCTGCATAAATTGACGGCGCTATATAAGTATCTGAAATAAAAACAAATGCACGCCTCACTTTTCAAATATTTGTTTGTAAAAAATGTTGAAAACCATTTATCATTTTCCTTCCACTTCACAATTATGTGCCACCTTGTGTTGGTCTATTACATAAAATCCCAATAAAATACATTTACATTTTTGTTTGTAACATGACAAAATGTGGAAAATGTCAAGGGGTATGAATCCTTTTTAAGGCACTGTATGTGTGTGTATATATATATATATACTTTTTTTTTTTTTTTAAATCAGAGTTCAGTATGACTTTAAGTTACTTATTTTCATCACAAAGGTACATTTAAAATGTAATAAATATCTAAATATTCTCTGAATAGCCCATTTTTCAATGAATTATTATTATTGTTATACAGGATTACTATAGCTTCAACAGTTTTGCACAGCGCTTTACATTAACCGCTTAGCGCTGGCGCTATATTACTCACCTTGGGAAATCTGGTTACTCTCTTTACCTCTCATGATATCTTATGTTGCACCTGGGCTCCCCCCACTGTGGCATTTAATATATCAGTCATACGCTTAATATATACTATATTATTGACACATATTACACACTTTGTAATTACAGCCATACAAGTGGAGCCCACAGCCACTGTTCTCTGTACACCTTTTTTGGCCATCTTATGTGCCCCTGAGTGCTTCCTGCATGCCCCAGTCACCTCATCTCCCGTGGTGGAAATTGTTTGCAGTTGCGGTCCTCTAGCTTCTGCCATGTGGCATTTGTGAGCATACGGGGAACAACTGTTTTGTCCTTCTTGACCTGCCATAGATATGCATTTTTTAGATGTACTATTTCTCTGGTTACTTCTCTTTTTTCAGAGTATTATAGCATCTGCCCCTGAGGAGTTGGCATTACCCAATGAAACGCGTAGGGCTCCAATTTCATGCATCATGTTTACTACTGCTGGCCCATGAGCCGATAGTTTATCTTACCCATGTATATTATTATATTTATTGTGACATTGAGGCCAGTCTCTTTGTACTGCGTTACCATTGCAATGACATGCTTGTATATATGGTTTATATATGACTGTATGTACACCTGTGTTTACATGTATATACCCCTGATGATATGAATTATTACCCATGGTACAATAAATCCATGTTTTTTTCATATACTGACTATTCTTTAAGCCTTCTACAGCACGCCTCATTTAACCACTTGCCGACCGCCAACCGGTGTCTGACGGCGGCAAAGTGGCTCTATATTGCAAACCGCCGTCACCTGACGGCGACTGCGATATCACTTACTGTGTTCAGGGGGGCCAGGGAGCGGGTGGGGCGGACTCAATCACCGCCGGCTACCCACAATGCCCCCCCCCAGAGTGAAAGAACGGAGGTCCCTGTAAGTAAACACGGATTTTCGTTCTGTTAGAGGGGGAAGGGCGGTGATCACAGCCTTCCTCTATATGGAAGCCGTGATCACTCCCTTCCCCCAGCCAGGGCAGCCCCCATACAGTTAGAACACGCCCAGGGAACACTGTTAACCCTTAGAGCGCCCCCTCCAGGTTAACCCCATTCACTGCCAATGCCATTTACACAGTAATCAGTGCATTTTTATAGCACTGATCGCTGTATAAATGCCAATGGTCCCAAAAAAGTGTCAAAATGGTCCGACATGTCCGCTGCAATATCACAGTACCGCAAAAAATCGCAGATCTCCGACATTTCTAGTAAAAAATAAAAAAAAAATAAAAACCCCAGAAATTAATTATCATCCGTAAATGCGGCAACTTTTGCGCAAACCAATCAATAAATGGCAATTGCGATTTTTTTTTACCAAAAATATGAGGAAGAACATAAATCGGCCAAAACCGATGGAAAAAAATGTTTATTTATATATTTTTTTGATTTGTATTTTAGCAAAAAGTAAGAAATTTGGGTTTTTTTGCAAAATTATCGCTCTTCTTTTGTTTATAGCGGCGATCGCAGAGGTGCTCAAATACCACCAAAAGAAAGCTCTATTTGTGGGGAAAAAAGGACGCAAATTTAGTTTGGGTACAACGTCGCACGACCGCGCAATTGTCAGTTAAAGCAACGCAGCGCCGAATCGCAAAAAGTGCTCTGGTCCCAAAGTGTGAAATCCTTCCGGGGCTGAAGTGGTTAAGTCCCAAACCTTTCTGTTTTATACGTAATTTAGGGATGGAGGCGCGTTTCAATATGCATCTCATTTAAAGTCCCAAACCTCTCCCCCCTCTAATATAGCGTCAACAGTTTTGCACAGCGCTTTACATTAACTAAGAGGTTTATGATGAAGGGAGGTGGGGCGCTTAAGATCATGTGATGATGTGATTGGCTGTCGAATGGTCTGAAATCTCCAGAGCGCATCGAGCAATCGGGAGCTTTCGGTTAGGCGCCGGTAACTGTGCCCGGGAGCGCACAGCCCGCATTCTCTTGGCCAGGGGAGGGCTGGCAGCCGTAGGCCTGGGGGGCAAGTCCAGTCAAGTGGCCCATTGAACCACCGAATCAGCTCACCATCCATGCCCACCCAATGGGCCTAGCGGAATCCATGGTAGGGCGCCCCCCTTTGCCTGCAGTTAGTTGGTGGCTGCGCCCCTGGGCCCTATTTCCTTCCTCCACAAGAAAAAAAAGTGTGAGCGGGCAGCAGCCATCGGGCATTTTAAATGTAAGTTAGGGTGGACTGGGGGGCAATCGCCACCCTACCCCCTGGGCCAGCCCTCCCCTGCTCTTGGCACAGGTGTATTGGAAGCAATTCACGCAAATATGCGGCCCCTCGCCGCTAAGGACCAGGCGCCAGGAGGCCACATATTTGCATACGGCCGGGGGGGGGGGGGTTAATAAAGGGATACAGAACAGTTACAATCCAATACAAGAGGATTAGGAAGGCCCTGACCATGAGAGCTTACAATCTAAAAGGGAAGGGCAATTAGAATAAAAGTTAATGGCTGTCAGTTGAAACCACCAGAAAAGTTCTAGCTTTATAGCCGGCATGAAATAAACAGATCCTAAATGAAGTTTCTATTGAATGCAGACTACGAAGCCCCCACTCCTCCCCACCACCCCTCTAACACACAAATCCATTGATTTCACATCTGATGTGTGATTTACAATAAAACAATAACAAGTCAGCTGCTCATTGTAAATAAACATTCCTAACACTGTAAACAAACCCACCCCATGTTTACAGCCATGTGCGGGGGACCACCACCGCGAGATACCCCGCGCTTAATGGCCCATAAAGACACAAATGGGCTTTAGAATAAAAATGACATAACTGTGTTGGGGGTGGGGGGGGGGGAGGTGTTTAGCGTGGGGCATGGAATAATTTTTTTTGGCAGATACAATAAACGAATATACCGGCCAAAACTGCAAAGTCTAAAATAAAACTAGCAGAAATTGACGCATATAAAACACCCCCTGTATTTATCAGAATGATTTCACCTTCTTGTATGTTTTGTTTGGATACGTTTAGAATTTTGTTCCACAAAGCAAATCCGAGCAATAAATAGAATCAGGGGAAGATGTAAACCCAATCACTGAACCCTCATATAATCCTTAAAGTGATATTAACCACTTCAATACCGGGCACTTTCACCCCCTTCCTGTCCAGGCCAATTGTCAGCTTTCAGCGCTGTTGCACTTTGAATGACAATTGCGCGGTCATGCTACACTGTACCCATGGGACATTTTTATCATTTTTTTTTTTAGACAGACAGAGCTTTCTTTTGGTGGTACTTAATCACCAACCGCTGGGTTTTTATTTTATTTTTTGCTAAACAAACAAATAAATATATAATTTTCAAATAAATATTTTTTCTTTTTCACTGATGTGAATGATGTGCACTGATAAGCTGCACTGATGATGCGACACCAATTGGCACTGATAAGCTGCACTGATGAGGCAGCACCGATGGGCACTGATCAGCTGCACTGATGATGCGACACCAATTGGCACTGATAAGCTGCACTGATGAGGCAGCACCGATGGGCACTGATCAGCTGCACTGATGAGGTGGCACCAATTGGCACTGATAAGCTGCAAGCTGCACTGATGAGGTGGCACCGATAAGCTGCACTGATGAGGTGGCACCAATTGGCACTGATAAGCTGCACTGATGAGGCGGCACCGATTGGCACTGATAAGCTGCACTGATGAGGTGGCATCGATTGGCACTAATACGCTGCACTGATGAGGTGGCACCGATGGACACTGATAAGCTGCACTGATGAGGCAGCACAGATGGGCACTGATAAGCTGCACTGATGAGGCGGCACAGATGGGCACTGATAAACTGCACTGATGAGGCAGCACAGATGGGCACTGATGAGCTGCATTGATGAGGCGGCACAGATGGGCACTGATAAGCTGCACTGATGAGGCGACACAGATAGGCACTGATAAGCTGCACTGGTTATGAGGCAGCACCGATGGGCACTGATTAGCTGCACTGATGAGGCGGCACCGATGGGCACTGACAGGGCCGATCCTGGGCGGGTGCCTGGGGTGCACTGCACCCAGGCGCCACAGAGGTGGGGGCGCTGAAGAGCCAGAGTGCTCCCATCCCTCCTCCTCTCCTTGTCTGTGAGCACAGGAGAGCAGAGAGACAACAGAGCGGAGGGAGAATCCGCCCATCGCCCCGCCCACCTATCCACTGCTCAGAGCTGTGCTGGGCTCCTGAGTCCTACTGCCACCCACCCAGCCTCCATTCTTTGGGTGCTCGCCCTGCCACTAGGCCTGTGGAGAGGAGGCAGAAGATCCGGGCCACCAGCTGTCTACCAGGAGGAGAGGTAAGTGAACTGACACAGAGGCTTAGCAAAGTCCTTAGTGGGATGACTGGGGTTAATATTTGTGAAATGTGGGGGGGAAGGGGGGTATTTGTGAAATGTGTG
>BLSH010025079.1:180959-210432 GCA_018402905.1 Glandirana rugosa | reverse complement strand
CACACTGCATCAAATTGATCTGCATGGCTGTCGTCCCTCTTCTAAAGATGATGCACAAGAAAGCCTGAAAACCGTTTGCTGAAGACAAGCAGACTAAGGACATGGATTACTGGAATCATGTCCTGTGGTCTGATGAGACCAAGATAAACGTATTTGGTTCAGATGGTGTCCAGCGTGTGTGGCGGCAACCAGGTGAGGAGTACAAAGACAAGTGTGTCTTGCCTACAGTCAAGCATGGTGGTGGGAGTGTCATGGTCTGGGGCTGCATGAGTGCTGCCGGCACTGGGGAGCTGCAGTTCACTGAGGGAACCATGAATGCCAACATGTACTGTGACATACTGAAGCAGAGCATGATCCCCTTCCTTTTGGAGACTGGGGCGCAGGACAGTATTCCAACATAACGACCCCAAACACACCTCCCAAGACGACTCTTCCTTGCTAAAGAAGCTGAGGGTTAAGGTAATGGACTGGCCAAGCATGTCTGCAGATCTAAACCCTATTGAACATCTGTGGGGCATTCTCAAATGGAAGGTGGAGGAGCGCAAGGTCTCTAACATCCACCAGCTCTGTGATGTCATCATGGAGGAGTGGAAGAGGACTGCAGTGGCAACCTGTGAAGCTCTGGTAAACTCCATGCCCAAGAGGGTTAAGGCAGTGCTGGAAAATAATGGTGGTCACACAAAATATTGACACTTTGGGCCCAATTTGGACATTTTCACTTAGGGGTGTACTCACTTTTTTTGCCAGCGGTTTAGACATTAATGGCTGTGTGTTGAGTTATTTTGAGGGGACAGCAAATTGACACTGTTATACAAGCTGTACACTCACTACTTTACATTGTAGCAAAGTGTCATTTCTTCAGTGTTGTCACATGAAAAGATAGAATAAAATATTTACAAAAATGTGAGTGGTGTACTTACTTTTGTGAGATGCTATATATATATGTGTGTGTGTGTATATATATATATATATTATTATTTTCCATACTTTTACCAGTCAGTGTCTGATCACCGCCACACCAGTTATATGATCAAGCTGTACTGCACTGGTGACAGTATGTAAAAAAAAATAAATAGTGGAAGAAAAACAATTTTTTTAAAAAAAGTCTTAATTTTCAAAAAAAGTTTGACAAAAAAATTACAACTTCAAAAAACTTGCCATGCATCTTACTAAGTACCCTAGACTGCCATCCGTGCGTCAGGATTGATACAAATTTTATATGTTTACAGTGTAACATGACCGCACAATTGTCATTCGAACTGCAACAGCGTTGAAAGCTGAAAATTAGCCTGGGCAGGAAGGGGGTGAGAGTGCCCAGTATTGAGGTGGTTAAAATGCCAGGTGCTGGGACAAATCTCTGCAGCATGAATCTGCAAAGAAGGATACCTGGAATAGATTTTTTAAATCCTGGCAAGATTGTGAGTGCCTGCAGTAACCACAAAGAAGGGTTCGGATGTGCGGGAGGAATAAATAAGGACGTGGTCTGTTTGGCTTCCTGAGCGAGTCTCATTGGTGTGACGGGAATTTTTGGGGAAAACTTTGCCAAGTCGATGAGACAGTTAAGATTGTGAGTGCTCATTTGTCCATTTGCTAGTGTATGGCCGGTTCTGATAATACAACAACCAATCCTGTACAAGCTTTCACTCTGTGGCTGTCACTTGTAGTGGATGTGTAATGCTGATCTCATTAATGAATAAACAAGACCCACTGTGTTATGGAAACAAATGTCTGCTCATTCTACTTTGCAGTGTCCTGTATGTCCCAGATAAGATTTGTAGCATCTTTGAGGAAATCTTTGGGGGCTAATTTATGGCAATAACACTGTATTACATACCCATCCCATGAGATTACAATGAAATAGAATAAACTAAAAATGTGATGTGTGGCAGCCGACCAATTTTTCTAATGACCCCTTCCTGACCTGACAACGCTCAGTCTCTGTACTGTATCAATGGAGGGGCAGCGTTGTCACCCAAGGACAAGAAGTGTGTTAGGACTCCCATCTCCTTAACCACTTCAGTCCCGGTTAGGACCAGAGCACTTTTTGCGATTTGGCACTGCATCGCTTTAACTGACAATTGCGCGGTCATGCGACGTTGTACCCAAACTAAATTGGCGTCCTTTTTTTTTTCCACAAATAGAGCTTTCTTTTGGTGGTATTTGATCCCCTCTGCATCATTTTTGATCACCGCTTTAAACAAAAAAAGAGCAACCATTTTGATAAACAATATTTCTTACTTTTTGCTATAATACATGTCCAAAAAAAAAAACAAATGTATTCATCAGTTTAGGCCAATATATATAGTTCTACATATTTGTGGTAAGGAAAATCGCAAGTGGTGTTTGATTGGTTTTTGCAAAGGTTGCCGCGTTTACAGACAATGAGAATTCATTTATGGCGTTTTTACTATTTTTTTTTTTTTTACTAGTAATGGTGGCGATCTGCAATTTGTATCGAGATTGCGATATTGCGGCGGACATTTTTGACACTTTTTTGGGACCATTGACATTTATACAGCGATCAGAAATTTAAATACCCACTGATTACTGTGTAAATGTCATTGGCAGTGAAGGGGTTAACCTGCAGGGGGGGCAATCAAGGGGTTAACTGTGTTCCCTAGGCGTGTTCTAACTGTGTGGGGGCTGGGCTGCCAAGGGCGCCAGAGATCTGACTGATCCTGCTTACAGGGATCAGTAGATCTGTCATGCCGCCTGATACAGCGGAGAACCACCACGTTTACATCGGCGGTTCCCTGCTTTTCTTCTCTAACAAGCAGTCGCGGGCGGACATCCGCCTGAACTGCACGCTCACCCCCTAGCTGCGGGTGCCCGGATCGCCGTTTATAGATGGCGATTTTCACTACGCTGCCACTCTGCAGCAGTAAATGTACGTGAGCCGGTCGGGAAGGGGAATTATACTTGTATTCAGTCCAGCGACGTGGCGTCCTGGAGTTCCCCTCTGGCCGCTGACATCTTTGGGCGGCCAGCTTCTGGGTCTTAGTTGCCAGCCGCTGTCATTGGCCGGGCTGAAATGCGGTCACTCTTGCACATGCATGGGAGTTCTGTCCCCTTCGGTATTGCCAATTTTGTACGCTGAGGTGTGCGGGGTGGACAGGCAGGTAGGTAAATTTTTTAATGCAGGAGAGACAGAGCATTTCTCTTCTGGGGGGGGGGGGGGGGGTGCACGTCGCTTGTGCTATGATTAGTCACAGCCCAAGCCAATCAGCGGGTGGTGGCCAATGGGTGGCAGGCGATACCCACTGATCGGCGACAATGTAAATGAGGCAGAGCTCTTGCAAGCAAGGAATAAAATCCAGCACATCCCTTACTAAAATTAGCACATACAGTACACAAAAACACTGGCTAGGCACACATTTAACCCTTTGATCGCTCTAGATGGTTAACCCCTTCCCTGCCAGTGTCATTGGGACAGTGACGGTGCATATTTTTAGCACTGATCACTGTATTAGGGTCGCTGGTTCCCGCAAATGTCAGTGTCAGATTGGCCGCTGCAATATCGGAGTCCCGCTATAAGTCACTGATCACCGTTACTAGTATTAAACAAAATTCCAGTTTATATCCCATAGTTTGTAGACGCTATAACTTTTGTGCAAACCAATCAATATACACTTATTGGGATTTTTTTTTTTATCCAAAAATATGTAGCAGAATACATATTGGCTTAGATTTACGAAGAAATGTTATATTTTTTTATTGATGTTTTATAGCGGAAAGTAAAAAATGTTTTTTGGGGGTTTTATTTCAAAATTGTCAGTCTGTTTTTATTTATAGCGCAAAAAATAAAAACTGCAGAGGTGATCAAATACCGCCAAAAGAAAGCTCTATTTGTGAGGAAAAAGATGACATAAAATTGCCAGTTAGTGATGCAGTGCCGTATTGCAAAAAATGGCCTGGTCATGAAGGGGGGTAAATTTTCTGGAGGTCAAGTGGTTAAAAAAACAAAAACGCACAGAATCAAGAATATCTAATTTGTGATTGGCTGAATAAATTGATCAGGATTTTGAATTTCCTTTCTAAACCCTTTTTTGTCTTTCAGGGCAGAGCTAGAAAAACACGGATACAAGATGGAGACAGCGTAGCAGAGAAGAATTACAACTCTTTGTTAGCCATGTATAATTTTTTTTTCTTTTGTGTTTTACAATAAATATTTGGTTGTTCTTCTGTAAAGTGGTTTAGCAGTTCATTGCCACAAACTGCTCTGTTGTTACCACAAAGACGTATTTATACTTTGTTTAATAAAGACTGAAGGATTGCTGCAATACGATTGGACATTCATGGGAAACTAAGACAAAATAGTTTGTTTTTAGTATAGAAGTCGGCATTAAAATAAAACTAAAGGCAATTTTTTCCCATGCTAGGGATGATTAGGTTTTGCCATCTGTGTCCCATTGTGGAGATTTCCCTTCACTTTCTGTCCTATAGCCAAATAGCGGTGTGCCCTGTGGTCACCGTGTCCTCGGGACACAACTGATTACAGATCAGGGTGAAGAGCCAATCAGTGGCTGTTTGACATGTGATCAGCTGTGTCCAATCACAGCTGATCACAATGTAAACATAAGCTGGTTATCTGCATTCCTTTCCTCCTGCTGACAGCATGAGGACAGCCGATAACCAGCTTGTGTGAAAGGAACATCTACGCTGCCAATCAGTGGCCATCAGTGCCCACCAGTGCAGCTTCATCAGCGCACATCAGTGAAGGAGAAAAATTACCTGTTTGCAAAATTTTATAACAAAGTATGAAACTTTTTTTTTTTCTTTCAAATCTTTTGGTCTTTTTATCGTTTACTTAGCAAAAAATAAAACCCAGTGGTGATTAAATACCACCAAAAGAAAGCTCTATTTTTGTGAAAAAAAAAGATAAAATTTCATATGGGTACATCGTTGCATGACCGCACAATTATCATTCAAAGTGTGACAGCTGAAAATTGACCTGGGCAGGAAGGGGGTAAAAGTGCCCAGGAGGCAAGTGGTTAAATTAAAGGGAAATTGTACTCCATTTTTACGTTCTTTTGCCTTCTGAAGAAAAGCATACAAAAAACAATGCTTGTTGGTGTCATTTTTTTATTATAGACTCACAAATGCACAAAGTCTTTTTTTAAATATTTTCTCTTTAAATACTGTATCTGTTCCTGACAATTACAGTATTAAACAGATAATCACTTCTACCTTCTGATTGAAGTGCCATCTGCAGGCTGAGGCTGGCCATACAGGAGTCATTTTTTGTTTTCTCATTCAACAAGCGGATTGAATGAAAGAAAATGCCTCTATTCCCTCATCCACATACTCAATGGGATGAGGAGAATTTCTCCCACTGAGTTATTATATTCTGACACCAGGGCTTGACAAATTTGCTTTGAATCTAGGAGCCAGCTAAAAAAGTTAGGAGCCAGTTTTTTTTTAGCACAGTGTGGGTTGTCAGCGCCCGGGGTAAGGCTAGTAATTTGCGCCCTCCCCTAAACCTAACTTACAGCAGAGCAGCCAATCAATAACTCCAACGTAACACAGTTACATCAGCGTTCTAGGCTGGCCAGAAAGAATGACGCTAAAAACCTGTTATAGGGGGAAACTCCTTATTATGCCTAATGCATTGTGACTGCTGCGTGTAAAACGCCCACATCTGCTGCCTAATGCAGCTTAAGGGTGGCCATTGGTGGATGGCAAAACCATGTCTCTACTGCACATTTTTACCACCCATCTGCACATCTAAATGAAGTCTTAGTGACATTTTAAATAAAATACAAAAAAAAAAGATGAAAGAAGTATTCTAGTGCTGCTGATCCTCTGCTGCCTCTTTGCAGCCACTTCCTGCCTATATGTGTGTGTCCCATGGTGACTTTTCATTGCTCTGGTGGGTTTCCGGTCACCATGAAATACTGGAGCCCAGCTGCACATGAAGAATGGTAATGGTTGATGGTACACAGGGCTTTATCACAACTTTGTTGCTTAGAATAAAGATCACGATTCTTGCAGTGTAACCTCATCTTTCACATTATACAAAAAAAAAAAAATGGGCTAACTTTACAGTTTAATTTTTTTTATCATTATTCATTAAAGTGTATTTTATCCAAAAAAAATGGCGTTTGAAAGACCGCTGCGCAAATACCGCATGACATAAAATATTGCCACAACTGCCATTTTATTCTCTAGGATCTCTGCTAAAAAAAATATATCATGTTTGGGGGTTCTAAGTCATTTTCTAGCAGAAAATACTTAATTTTTACTTGTAAGCCACAAATGTCAGAAAAGGTTTAGTCTTTAAATGGTTAAACTTACCTCATACAGATCGGAGATAATTCCTATGATAAAAGAAGAAGATACATTGTACTTTTTTTCTTCTTAAGTATAAACAAATATCAGCTTGCCAAGTTTAACAGCTGTTAGATTGAGCGGAGAACGTCTGTCTCTCGCTGAATCGGAGACGCTGTGTTTTAAGATAGTGAGGGAAGAGAAGGAACGGCTGTCACTTGCCAGGATGCGATTTCTGGTCGCCATGGCGACCTGGCGCCTGGGGATTGTCGAGGCCTGTCTGACAGTGGGGAGACTTCCCTGCCCTCAGAATACATTGATCAGCACCGTCGGCTATAGACTTGATTGACTTGTGTACAACCATCTTGCCCATACATGGCTCAAACTTCGGCTGGCCCCTGCTGAACCTGCCACATTTCGATCCATGTATGGCCAGCTTAATTTGTCAGTCATGCCTACAACCTGTATATGATCACTGATGCTGAAGCTGGCAATATTGATCACGTGTTTGAGAACAACTTTGATTGGCTATTGATCACCAGGGAGTTCTGAAGCCATCAGCATTGAGAGGCACTAGCCGCTCCAAAGTGTTGGCTCTTAAAGACCAGATGTCATTCATTTATCCCCAGTGTGGGGGACATTAACTGCTTTCTGCTGGCCTATTGTCAAATGACGGATGAGCGGGAGCGTTCCTATCCTGTCCTATAACATCCTCCCAGTCATGTACCGTGGCTGCGCTGCAGTGCGATCTGTCACCCGATGTGTCCAGCGGACAGAACTGATCACTGTACAGGGTGCAGGTAATATGTGACTGCTGTGACCAATCACAGCTATCACATGACAGTTGTACACAATGAATCACTTTCAAACATAGCTATTAGTTGTGTACTGTTGTGTTGCCTGTGATTGGTCACAGTGATCACATGGAACAGACAGGGTCAATCAGTCCATCTGTACCATGTGATAGTTGTGGCCAATCACAGCATCAAAATGGTACACAATAAATGTATGCCATTCATAAAAATGATTGCTTATAACTATATCATTATAGTGTGTAAAAAAGAAAAATCCTGATTGCTTCCCCAGAGTAGTACAATGTCACAATGGTAACACTGCACTGTTGCATGACTGAGCAATTGTCATTCAAAGTGTGACGGTGCTGGTAACTGGAAAATGCTCTGGGCAGGAAGGGGGTGAGTGGTATTAACCACTTAAGGACCGAGCCGGTTTTTGAGATCAGTTAAAATCTGCCTGAGACCACTTTTATCAAAAAGCCGGCCGCTCGCCATTAAAAAAAATACTGGGGTTATGGTAGCTATCTGCTACCATAACAACGGTATTCAACGGCAAAGTACCGCCGTATAATGATGGCGAGCGGTCCGGAAGTAGTTAAAGTGGTTAATACAATACACAGCTTAATGGCAAGAAAGGGTTAATTCTCACTTCCCAAGCAATACTTACTGTTCTTTGCTCCCCCACCACTTCAGCTGCTAGGAACAGGAGACGCCACCCAATATACTGTAGACTACAAGTCATTCAGGGTATAACTGCCTAGTGATTGACCTAATGCACACTCACTCTTTTCCATATGTGAAACTACCAGTTGCTTTGCTGCCTGGAGCTGCAGGGGCGCAAATGAAAGGTAGGTACACTATTACCAAAAGTATTGGGACACCTGCCTTTACACGCACATGAACTTTATTGGCATGCCAGTCTAAAGCCTCGTACACATGGCTCGATGATCATATACAACAGGTCGTACAAACGACTGTTGTATGCAAAATCGATCGTTAGAACGTACAACGGGAGTTGTATGAGCAAACTAGAAAACTTGGTAGTACCAACAAGCAGTCATACGACCGTTGTATCGTGTGTACCGAGAAGTTGGTCCAACAAGTTGTATTGTGCAAAACACGTATGCTCCGAAGTTAGGAACGGCCAGACACAAATTACATGCACCTGAACTTTCTCTTTATACGTTCATAACCCATCACTATGTTCAGCTTGGTCGTACGATCGTGTAGTGCATGTCAGTATGCTAGATACAACAGCCAACATACGATTTGAGCCGTTCGGTCGTACGATCGTCGACCTGTGTGTGCGAGGCTTTAGTCTATAGGGTTCAATATTGAGGTGGCCCACCCTTTGCAGCTATAACAGCTTCAACTCTTCTGGGAAGGCTGTCCACAAGGTTTAGGAGTGTCTATGGGAATGTTTGACCATTCTTCCAGAAGCGCATTTGTGAGGTCAGGCACTGATGTTGGATGAGAAGGTCTGGCTTGCAGTCTCCACTCTAATTCATCCCAAAGGTGTTCTATGGGGTTGAGGTCAGGACTCTGTGAAGGTCAGTCAAGTTCCTCCACCCCAAACTCGCTCACCCATCTCTTTATGGACCTTGCTTTGTGCACTGTGCGCAGTCATGTTGGAACAGGAAGGGGTCATCCCCAAACTCTTCCCACAAAGTTGGGAGCATTAAATTGTACAAAATGTCTTTGTATGCTGACGCCTTAAGAGTTCCCTTCAATGAAACTAAGGGGCCAAACCCAACCCCCGAAAAAAAAAATGATACACCATAATCCCCCCACTGAAGGCCTGGCTCGCAGTCTCTGCTCTAATTCATTCCAAAGGTGTTCTATCAAGTTTAGGCCAGTCAAGTTCCACCCCAAACTCATTCATCCATGTCTTTATGGATCTTGCTTTGTGCACTGGTCCAAATCATTTGGTGAAAGGGGGGGGGGATTATGGTGTGGGAGTTGCTTTTCAGGGGCTGGGCTTTGGCCCCTTAGTTCCAGTGAAGGGAACTCTTAAGGCGTCAGCATACCAAGATATTTTGTACAATTTAATGCTCCCAACTTTGTGGGAACAGATTGGGGATGTCCTCTTCCTGTTCCAACATGACTGCGCACCACTGCACAAAGCAAGGTCCATAAAGACATGGATGAGTGAGTTTGGGGTGGAAGAACTTGACTGGCCTCAGCCCGATAGAACACCTTTGGGATGAATTAGAGTGGAGATGGCGAGCCAGGACTCCTCGTCCAACATCAGTGCCTGACCTCACAAATGCGCTTCTGGAAGAATGGTCAAACATTCCCATAGACACTCCTAAACCTTGTGGACAGCATTCCCAGAATAGTTGAAGCTGTTATAGCTGCAAAGGGTGGGCCAACTCAATTTTGAACCCTATGGACTAAAGCCTCGTACACACGGGACAACGATCGTATACAACAGGTTGTACGCGAAATCGATCGTTCGTATGCGCGATTAGAACAGCCGACATACGACGGTCGTACAAGGGGAGATGTATGAGCAGACTAGAAAACTTGATCGTACCAACAAGCGGTCATACGACCGTTGTATCGTGTGTACAGAGCAGTTGGTACAACAAAGTTGTATTGTGCAAAACACACATGCTCCGAAGTCAGGAACGGTCGGATGCTAATTACATGCACCTGAAAGTTCTTTCTGTGGTTGTACGATCGTGTAGTGCAGTCAGTATGCAAGCTACATTATCCAACATACGATTTGAGACGATCGTAAGTACAATTGTCATCCCGTGTGAGCGAGGCTTAAAGTGGTAGTAAACCCTCCTATCATTTTCAGCCAAGGAAGCTGCCACCTTGGCCTCTGTTTAATCTATAACTGCCATGATGCTGCACATGTGATCAGCTATGACACCAGCCATTGGATGGTTTGACAGTATGGTTTAGAGCACAACCAATGGGAGTGTTACATTTCCGGCACATGCCGGGAGAGTTACATTTCCGGCACATGCCGGGAGTGTTACATTTCCGGCACATGCCGGAAATGTGACTGGTTTTTAACCTGTTAAATGCATGGGTTTACTACCGCTTTAAGACTGGGATGCCATTAAAGATCATGTGCGTGTAAAGGCAGGTGTCCCAATACTTTTGGGAATATAGTGTATGTGCTTCTACCCTAAGCAGGGTGCAGTAGCCTGGCATGCAACTGCTATTCCAGAATGGAAACAAATAGGCTCTATCCTTTGTGGGCATTTCAATGTTAACTCCTTAATTTCACCTGCAGCGTGCCTTTAAGAACCAATATTTTGTTGTATCTTTTGCACGTTTTATCTGAATTACTTTGCCCATTTCTGAGCACAGGAGAGGGAAAAAAAAACAAAAACGCGTTACCTCATCATCCAGCGAGGGCTACGTGCGTCGACTGACAAGTTCACAGCAACAATTGTCACCTGAAATAGCATGCCAGGAAACTGAGTGTAACCTGGGGAGAAATAGATGGGTCGGAATTTTGCAATGAAATTATCTGCAGTGTTCTTGGGGACACATACCTCTATCTGCACTTCAATTACCCTCGTCTATAACCTCCATTAACAGAAAAAAAAATGAAGGATATCAAGAAGCTCTCGATGGGGTCGTTTGGCTGTAAATTCTTGACAGGCTCAACCTATGGCGCAGCTCTATATTCCATCCTTGTGGTCACGCTCGCTGATTGCTCTTTGCGATTCCTAAGGAGCGATCTTCGAAAAACTGGCTGGCTAATGAAAGCTGAATTGGTCCCACCGCCGTTTAGCCCAGCGGGTTAAAGTTGAAGGAAAAAAATCTAATTTATCGGAGAAC
The DNA here is from genome assembly GCA_018402905.1 of Glandirana rugosa. Classification (NCBI taxonomy): domain Eukaryota; kingdom Metazoa; phylum Chordata; class Amphibia; order Anura; family Ranidae; genus Glandirana; species Glandirana rugosa. Next base: position 199,567 of record BLSH010025079.1, on the reverse strand, counting down.
GGGGTGGAGGGATGAAGCTGTAAGGAAGATGATGAAACTACAAGAAAATAAGGGCGGAGGGGATCTTTATTGTAAGAAACGAGCGGATTTCGCGTTATCGTTTCTCCTTCATTAAACGTTTGCCCTGCTACTGCTGTGCTTAATTTTCCGTATTTATAAGCGCTATTATGATTACTGTGCGGTTAAACAACCGGCTGCGTCTGTAGTCCTATGAAAATATGCTCTGGTTTCTTTGTAATATTGAAAATAATGTCGCAGATGGAAGGCTTTGATGTGACATTTAAAGAACAAGCAATTGATACCATCAATCTACTGCTAAGGCTGTCCAGAAAACACTGCAGCTATGCTAAACCTACAGAGTGCTCTCATTTTACTTTTAAAGAGAGCCTGATATTGGAGAATTGTGGAGGCTTCAATTGCTTATTTAGAGCTGAAAATGCTATTTAGAGTTGAACTCCAGGCATGTGACTAAATATACAGATGAATCACATATAAGGAAGATACACTATAATGCCAAAAGTATTGAGACACCTGCCTTTACACACGAACATGAACTTTATTGGCATCCCAGTCTTAGTCCGTAGGGTACAATGTTGAGTTGGCCCACCCTTTGCAGCTATAAACAACTTCAACTCTTCTGGGAAGGCTGTCCACAAGGTTTAGGAATGTCTATGGGAATGTTTGACCATTCTTCCAGAAGCCCATTTGTGAGGTCAGGCACTGACATTGGGTGAGAAGGCCTGGCTCCAGTCTCCGCTCTAATTCATCCAAAAGGTGTTCTATCAGGTTGAGGTCAGGACTCCAAATCAAGTTCCTCCACTTCAAACTTGGTCATTCATGTCTTTATGGACCTTGCTTTGTGCACTGGGGTCTTGTCTTTATGGATAATGGAAACAAAACAAAAAAATGATTACTATTTTGATCTACTATCTCTTAAATGACTGTGACTTACTCCTCCTGAGGAAGTGGCTCAGCCTGCGAAACATGTTGAGGATCCTGTCAAGATTTGTTACATCCAATAACCCCAGCTTTTGCTGGAGACTGTTGATAAGTCCTTAAATGCATCTACACGGCTGTAACAACTGTTTTTAAATTGTCTTCTGTCTTTATATATATTTTTTTTTCAGTCCTTGGGTATCGAGATAGTCCATGCTGTTTCACTCCTTGCCAGGGGCATGTATTTGGGGCAGCCCCAGGCTCTCTCTTTTTTTTTTTTTTTGTTTCCATTAACCAATTTTGGATGATGGTACCCTCCCCTGCATACAATTTACATTGAGGCACATCCTCTATACTTGTCTTTATGGACCTTGATTTGTGCACTGGTGTGCAATCATGTTGGAACAGGAAGGAGCCATCCCCAAACTCGCAGTCTCCGCTCTAATTCATCCCAAAGGTGTTATATCGTGTTGAGGTCAGGACTCTGTGCAGGCCAGTCAAGTTCCTCCACCCCAAACTCCCTCAACCATGTCTTTATGGACCTTGCTTTGTGCACTGGTCCAAATCATTTGGTGGAAGGGAGATTATGGTGTGGGGTTGTTTTTCAGGGGTTGGGCTTGGCCCCTTAGTTCTAGTGAAGGGAACTCAGCATACCCTTCCTGTTCCAACATGACTGCGCACCAGTGCGCTTCTGGAAGAATGGTCAAACATTCCCATACATCAGTGGCTCTCAACTCCAGTCCTCGGGACCCACTAACAGGCCAGATTTTAAGTATTACCTTGGTGAGATACAGACTAGAATACTGCAATCACTGAGCAGCAAATGATATCACCTGTGATGTATTTCAGTTATCCTGCAAACCTGGCCTGTTAGTGGGTTCCGAGGACCGGAGTTGAGAACCACTGCCATAGATACAAAAAATAAACATGTTATACTTACCTGTTTTGTGCAGTGATTTTGCTCAGCGCAGCTCAGATCCTCCTCTTCTCGGGTACCCCGCCAACGTTCCTGGCTTCTCCCTCCTGCCGAGTGCCCCAAGAACAAGCAGCTTGCTCTGGGGAACCCAAGCAGGCTCACTCCTGAGCCACTGCTCTGTGTGTCCATTCACGCACAAAGTGGTGGCTTAGCCCTGCCCCCTCTCTCTCCTCATTGGTTCACTGGCTGTGATTGACAGCAGTGGGAGCCAATGGCACCCGCTGCTGTCTCAGCTAATGAGCTGGGAGAGTACCCAGAGAGCCGAGGCTCTTGTGGACATCACTGGTTCAAGATGAAGCTCAGGTGAATATTAGGATGAGTTGAGGGAGCTGCTGCACACAAGGTTTTTTATCCTAATGAATTAATGTGGATGTAATCCCATTCATGAAATCTGACCCGGCACATATATCTGTAGTGTTTACTTATCTCTCTCCAAAGCTCTGAGTCCCGTGTATTTCTGCTGCTCCGTTCCCCGGTTATCAGCATGATAACTTCTGACAAGTTCTCCAACACACAAGATAAAGGCCTCTTTGTGTCGGGGAGGGAATTTAGAGATAGATAAGCGGAGAGCTTATCTATTCACAGCACAGCTCTGCAAGTTTTTTTCGTTCCTCTGCCTATGTGAAGTGGGGGTGTGAGCCCTTCCTCCAATCAGCTCTCACACAGAATATACCCAGACTCCACACACACTGCTGAAACAGGAGGAAAGATTTGTAACACCATGTGGACTTTCCATAGGAAATAGAAAGGGAACGAGGTATAGAAGAGGGTTTACATCCACTTTAAGGTAAAAAACCTACTGCCTTTAGAACCACTTACAGGTTTTGTCCCTCCCATAGTCTGTGATTGGCCAATAAAAGGAGAAGCACCAGACTGATAGGCTCATCTTTCCCTCTGTTCTCTCCTCCTATCAGCACGCTCTGTGTTAGTGCAGCTCTGGCTACATTATTAGCCTCTAGTTTGGTGCCATCCCCCAAAGATTCACCATTCCAGATCCAGTGCCGGTCCTGTCATCCAGCCTATGTCCTGGGAACCTGGGCAATTGTGGACATGCCCCTTGGGGTGCTCCACCACACTGCCCTGGGCTCGCCTGCTCATGAAGTGCACATTATTATTAAAAGAGTGCTTCTTCATATACTGTATATCAGCATAAAGATTCAAATTAACATACTGTAGGTAAGCTTGCAGCTGACTGTGGCTGTGATGAACATTCTAGGACATAGATTTTAATGCATTGAGCTTCATGCTTGTGTATGCCTATAACAAGGAACTTGGAATGACTGTGTCTCGGAAAACCTCTCCGGAATTACAAATAGGCAAACAAAAGGGGTCCCCAGATTAAAAGGGAAAGGGGTTGACTGGTTTGACTGGTATCAAAATTGGGAGGCAGACTTCCTCAGCCAACACCCCTGGAGTGTTCCCTAAATCCAGGAGGTGTCCCAGGATGGTAAAAGATAAGGAACAGAGGGTGCACCAGCCTAGCGCATTACCTTTGCAACAATTTATTATTAAAAAGAATATAGATATATACAGTACTCACAAATACTGGTGTGAATCAGGCATAACAAATACAAAAGGTGCTCCGACCAGCCTGTTCCTCTAGACAAGTCCCAAATATGAGATGAATGTCCAAAAAGAGCTGATGCGTTTTGAGGGGAGTTGCCTCTTCCTCGGAGTTGAATTTGGAGCGTGTAGCTGGTCTTTACATAGTGGTCTGGGAGAATCCTATGGGACCACAGACTCAGGCTCCTCCCATCAGATGACCGTAACCTCTCTGGAAAGAGTATGGTCAAAATGCGCTTTTCCCCCCAGGGGTTAATAATCCTAGACAGCAGCTTTTCCACTCCAGGATAATTATGGCCATGAAATGGAAGAGAGAGAACTCCAAAAGTGTATAGCTTTTCATTTTAACATAACCAAAAAAAAAAACCATCAATATATGCACTTACATTATAAAGTGCATTTCCCTTCACCCGGGTTGATTCCCTTTTGTATAACTGGTTGGCTCCACTATCTCTCAGTGCGAGCACAGACTGTCCTCAATATCACATCACTACCAGCTGTCAGGATCTCATTCAGCAGATAGCTTCCTGCATCCCCACCCCGACGTACGTTTCGTCACGTCTTCAGGAGGCGTTTCTGGTGTCCCAGGATGGGGTGACACTAGATGTGGACCTCCTGTGCTCCAGGCTCATTAACATGGACATGGTGGTCACCAGGTACAGGGATCCTCCAGCGGAAACAATGGATAAGTGCCAGGGTGAGGTCTTCTAAAATGCACCCCCTGCGCCATGAACTTTGAACTTCTTAAGTATCATAGTTTGCAGGTCTTGTCCTATTTTATGCTCTCAGCTCCAAAGGCCGCTGCCTCTTTTGTATACCTGTGCACCCTGCAGTGTATGTGCCGGTGGCTTCGTGGGACCACCCTGACTTATAGTATGCTCTGATCTATGCCTTCCCTTACTGAAAACTTCCTTTTCATTAGCTTCACAGGATAAGGTTGGGAGATTATCGGGTAATTCTCTTTGCTCCAGATTGGATGTGGTATGCCAACCTGGTAAGACTTTTGGCAGACACTCCATGGGCTCTGCTGGTTTGTCAGGACCTTTTTTCCCAAGGACTGGCCTAGCATCCTGTTTTAGTCTGACCTTTTTAACAGCATGGCTGCTCTGGAAGCTCTGAGGAAGGGGGTGCGCCCCCGAAACGCGTCATTTTTTATCCTGCCTTGTGCCTTGATTTTATCACGTCCTGTCTTCATGTACTTTGTGAGTACCCTCCTTTATTAAGTTTTTGAATAAATACATTTTTTTGGTAATGCACTAGGTGCGTGCGCCTTCCTTTTCTCTTGTTTTCCTGTAGAAGTTCAGGTTCAGAGGCATCTCTACAATGCTGTAGACTAGTAATTTAATTTCCTAATCTGACAGGAAAGCCATTTAGGTTGTGGAGTGGGTGAAGGCCCAGGTGGCAGGAGGGAAAGCACGGCACACACTGTAGTTGCAAATGTGGAGCTATAATGTCAGAAGGTTCCAGATACAGGGATAGTCTTTTCAAGACAAGTGGCAACACTTACAGCAGTATGCAGGACTTGCAGATAGAGTGATGCACAAAGGCTGGCAACACCTGGTGCAGGGAGAGGCTCCCTAAGGAGCCCTGATGACAGCCCCTTCGCTGTACCTCCTCTTCTGGAACCTTTCCCTACGCTAACCACATTCTCCCTTACAGATGTCCCTGACCTAGCCGCACGCAAAATGTGTGCCAACTGCTGTGAGCTCTTTTTGTAAGCTCTGCCCTCACTAAAGTTGGTTGCAGAGGTCACCCGGGTGGCATCATATTGGACAGCAGTCCACCCGATGACACTTATGGAGGCCTGAGGAGACAATACAACTTGTGTAGGGGGGGTCACCCTGCACCTGGCTACAGGAATACTTCACATGGTGTAAATCTCGGGGCTTCCACTCCAGGAGTTCCTCCATGGGACCCACAAACGATTTGAACTCTTATCCGGCCAGGATCAGGCAGTTGGGTGCAAAGTACTTTTTTAGCACTGATTCCCACAAAGTGCCAGCGTCAGATTGTCCGCCGCAATATCGCAGTCCCATTATAAGTCACTGATCGCTGCTATTACTAGTATAAATAAATAAAAATTCCAGTAGTTTATAGACTCAATGGGGTTGATTTACTAAAGGCACATAGACTGTGCACTCTCTGCAAGTGCATTAGCTGCAGAGCTTAGTAAATGAGGTAAGGCTTCACTTTGCAAAGAATACCCAATCACGTGCAAGGAAAATAAAAAAAAAACAGCATTTTTGCTTGCACATGATTGGATGATGGAGGTTGGCAGAGCTTCTGCTCATTTACTAAGCTCTGGAGCAACTGCTCTTGCAGAGTGCAACTGCACTTTCCCAAGTGCACAGTCCCTTTTGTAAATCCTGGGCGACAGTGGTGTAGTGGATAGCATTTTTGCCTAGCAGCAACAGGGTCGCTGGCTCAAATCCCAACCACGGCACTACCTGTCTGGAGTTTGCATGTTCTCCCTGTGCCTGCGTGGGTTTCCTCCGGGTACTCCGGTTTCCTCCCACACTCCAAAGACATGCTGGTAGGTAAATTAGATCCTGTCTAAATTGGCCCTAGTATGTGTATGAATGTGAATTAGGGACCTTAGATTGTAAGAGTAGGGACTGATCTGAATGTGCAATATGTATGTAAAGCGCTGCGTAAATTGACTGCATTACCTGAAATAAAATAATAAATAAATAAATCAACCCCTATAACTTTTGCGCAAACCAATCAATATACACTTATTTGGATTTTTTTTTCACCAAAAATATATAGCAAAATACATATTGGCCTAAATTGATAAAGAATTTAGATTTTTTACAATTTTTTATTGTTTTATAGCAGAAAGTAAAAAATATGTTTTTTTTTTCGAAATTGTCGCTCTTTGTTTGTTTATAGCGCAAAAAATAAAAACGCAGAGGTGATCAAATACCACCAAAATAAAAGCTATATTTGTGGGGAAATAACGACATCGATTTTATTTGTGTACAGCGTTGAATGAACGCGCAATTGTCAATTAAAGTAACGCAGTGCCGTATCGCAAAAAATGGCCTGGTCACGAACGGGGGGTAAATCTTCCGGCAAGTGGTTAATGCAGAAATCCTACAATTTCGAGAACCTTTTTCTCACACCTTGAAAATAGACAGGCACATAATCAGACAGATGTCACCTCGAGGAAAAGCCTGGAGGTGTTCTAAGATCACTGTCCTGAACTGGCTGCTGTCTCTGCATTAATGGATTGTCCCCGGGTTCACAGACTTAGGTACATTTCTTCCTGGTGTGCTGCGGTATTTGGACTGACAAATCTGTCACATGCAGGTCCTATTTTTGTACATTCCATGAAAATGAGTCACTGCAGAGGCCAACCTTACTTTAGAACGGTCAGGGCGCAGCCTGAGCCCATGGTAGGGCAGTGCGGGAGCGACCCAGCTGTTTTTGTATTTGGTTACACGTCCCCCTGGTTTTACTAAGCGTTCTCCTATTCACACCTCTCTGTTCTGCCATCTGTCATTACACCTGAAGCCGGGGATTGAAGATCAATTGTTCCTTCTTACCTGAGAAGAAAAAAATAAAACTCAGCGATGACATTTGCCGACAGTATTAACCACTTCTGCTCTGGAAGATTTACCGCCCTTCATGACCAGGCCATTTTTTTCAATACGGCACTGCGTTACTTTAATTGGCAATTGCGCGGTCGTGCGACGTTGTACCCTAACAACATTAATGTCTTGTTTTTCCCACAAATAGAGCTTTCTTTTGGTGGCATTTGACCACCTCTGTAGTTTTCAGTTTTTGCGCTTTAACCACTTCAGCCCCAGAAGGATTTACCCCCTTCCTGAGCAGAGCACTTTTTGCGAATCAGCACTTCGTCGCTTTAACTGACAATCATGCGGTCGTGCAACGTTATACCCAAACAAAATTGACGCCCTTTTTTTTTGGTGGTATTTAATCACCTCTGCGTCATTTCTGATCACCGCTATAAACAAAAAAAGAGCGACAATTTTGAAAAAAAAAACAATATTTCTTACTTTTTGTTTTAATACAAATCCAAAAAAAATGTGTAAAAAAACGAATTTATACATCAGTTTAGGCCAATATATATACTTCCTCATATTTTTGGTAAAAAAAATCGCAACTGGCGTATAGTGATTGGTTTGCGCAAATGGGGTGTCTGCGGTGATTGGTTATCAGTGCAGCCCCCCCCCCCCAAGGATCGCCACCCAGGCAGCACCAGGAAGCCCACACATGGACCACCAGGTAAGAGGCATACAGTGTACTATAGGGATGGCACTGTGCCCATCTTCGATGCCTGCCAGTGCCTCCTTTTCAGTGCTGCCTAACAGTGCCCTCTATCAGTGCCGTTTATGAGTGCCAACTATAAGTGCCAACCAGTCACACCTATCAGTGTCATCTGTCAGTGCCCATCAGTGCCACCTATCAGTGCCCAGTGCCACCAATCAGTGCCCATCACTACTGCATATCAGTTCCACCTATCAGTGCCTGTCAGGGCCATCTATCAGTGCCAATCAGTGCCACCTATCAGTGCTCAGTGCCACCTATCAGTGCCCATCAGTGCTGCCTATGAGTTCCCATCAGTCCTGCATATCACTTCCACCTATCAGTGCCCGTCAGTGCAGCCTCATCAGTGCCCATCAGTGAAGAAGAAAATGTATTTATTTACAAAGCTTTGTGACAGAAACAAAGAAAAACTTTTTTTTTTTCAAAATGTTTGGTCTTTTTTTATTTGTAGCGCAAAAAATAAAAACCCTAGATCAAATGGTGATCAAATATCACCAAAAGAAAGCTCTATTTGTGGGAAAAAAATGATAAAACTTTTATTTGGATACAGTGGTGCACGGTGCACGACCGCGCAATAATTATTCAAAATGTGATAGCGCTAAAAGCTGAAAATTGGTCTGGGCGGGAAGGGGGGAAAGTGCCTGGTATTAAAGTGGTTAAAGAAACCTTACTAGTAAAAAGAAAATAAAGCAAAATGTATTTCTGTATAATGTTTTATTAACCTCCCTGGCGGTATTCCCGAGTGTGGCTCGGGGTGGATTTTCAGTACCAAGAACGGTAACCCCGAGCCACACTCGGGATTGCATTGCTGGATCCAGGCAGTGTTACTCACCTTGTCCCCTGGATCCAGTGATGTCCCCCGCTGTGTCTGCGGGCTGTGTCCTCCGCCTGATGCCTCTGTGTGCCGGGCTCCGTTCCCTGCGAGCGTCGTGTCGCACGGGGATGGAGACCGGCGGGAAATTCAAAAAGTGAAACACACACAGCACATACAGTACACTGTAATCTTATAGATTACATTGCTGTATGAAATCATTTCACATCCCCTTTGTCCCTAGTGGTTTGCCCAGAGCCCTGCATGCACTTTTATATTATTTATGTCATTCTTTCTGCCTGGAAACATGAGAATGTCCATAGCAACCAAAAAGTGTCCCTTTGCGTCAAAAGTGGTTTTTGATCAGCTAGAAAACACCGATAATAAATAAGAATCATTTGCAGAATTGAGTGATACTGATTTTTGGGGAAATTTATCATCAGAAACTGAAAGTGACGACAGCGACAATTCTGCAAATGAGCAAATTTCTGTGTTTTTGGTTTGATTACATTATTGAATACATTTTATTACTACTATTATATTATTATTTTTCTTCTTTTTTTTTTTTTTTTTTGTTGTTTCTATTTTTTTCATGAACTTTTAATTTGTTTTCATTTGCATTTATTCTGTTTGCTGCTTTTTTCAGTGTCAAGAAAATAAGCAAAATAAAAGAAATTCCTTTTTTTTTCATTTGCACATAACTTTGCTATGCTTTGTAAATAATTTTTTAGTGTAATAATGGAATAAATGGAGTAAAATGTTTACTTTTTATATAAAGTAAAAGTACTTTTGTTTAAAACTAAGAGTGGTCAATTTGAAAAATTAAACATATTTTCATTTTGTTACATATTTTAGCCTATTAGAAAATAAAATATTTTTTGCAAATGCTACTAAGGCATCTCCAATAAAACAGCCCATAGTGGAAATGTAAAAAATACTCTGGTCCATGGAGGATGTGGAGATTCGAGAGCTGAGCTGAAATGTTTGTTGTCCCCGAGGTGACTGCCATGCACCCTTCTCCACTAAGGCCTCCATGCAGGTCCTGACTTTGAAGCCAAACTCTAATAAATTCCTTACTGACCCATAAGGTCACCTGTATTGTCAGGTAAGCATAAATCGATTAACCTTGTGGAATGTGGACCGGCCACACTCCAGCCATTGTACGGGCCTTATAAAGTGGTGCATTCTACAAAGTCACCGGAGAGATAAAAAGATGAAAGGCTTGAGGACGACACTAAGACAGGTTCAAATGTTTAGCATTTCTGCCCCGAGGAGGTCTAAGTTTGGTCACAACACTGACATTTTTTTTTGCTTAAGGCAAATGATAAAACATTTGAACTTTCCTGATCCTGAATGACTTCTTTCGCGAGAAAAATAACTGCATTGAAGTTTACGCATTGACACTTGTTCTACAGTCAGGTCCATAAATATTGGGACATCGACACAATTCTAATCTTTTTGGCTCTATACACCACCACAATGGATTTGAAATGAAACAAACAAGATGTGCTTTAGGCCTCATACCCGATGTCAAGGAAAAAAAATCGTAATTTTTCGGCATTATGCATCGGTGTTAGTGAGCGTCGGCGTCAATAGGCCTTTTTAAAAAAAATCATCCCTCTGCTATTTTTCAACCTAAAAACGTTGGCGTCAAAAAACGCCGGAAAACGCCGGTACAATATTAGGTGGCATTTGTTGGCGTTTGTTGGCGTTTGTTGGCGTTTTGTGGCGTCGGCGTCAAAAAATGCCAAAACGTTACAGCCTCAGAACGCGCTGGCCGTGGGTTCTAGTTTCAGCTCACTAACGCCGACGCCATCTACAGCTCAAAAACGTCGGCATTTTTATGGGGCCATTGACTAACATGGAGAGCTGCAAAAAACGCCAGAAAACGCCGGCGTCAAAAAATGTCCGTGCGTATGAGGCCTAACTGCAGACTTTCAGCTTTAATTTGAGGGTATTTACATTCCAAATCAGGTGAACGGTGTAGGAATTACAACAGTTTGTATATGTGCCTCTTGTATAGAGCCAAAAAGATTAGAATTGTGTCGATGTTCCAATATTTATGGACCTGACTATATATATACACTCATCGCCAACTTTATTAGGTACACCTGTTCAAATGCTTGGTAACACAAATTGCTTATCAGCCAATCACATGGCAGAAACTCAAGGCATTTAGGCATCTAGACCTGGGGAAGACCACTTGCTGATATTCAAACCTAGCATCAGAATGGGGAAGAAAGGGAATTTAGGGTGCCTTTGAATATGGCATGGTTGTTGGTGCCAGGCAGGCTAGTCTGAGTATATCAAAAACTGCTGAGCCACTCAGATTTTCAGCCACAACCATCTCTCAGGTTTACAGAGAATGGTCTGAAAAAGAGTAAATATCCAGTGAGTGGCAGTTGTATAGACGAAAATGCCTTTTTTGAGGTCAGAGGAGAATGGGCAGAAGATAGAAAGGCAACAGTAACTCAAATAACCACTCGTTACAACCAAGATGCGGAACACCATCCTTGAACGCACAACACATCGAACCTTGAAGCAAATGGGCTACAGCAGCAGATGACTACATCAGGTGCCACTCCTGTCAGCTAAGAACAGGAAACTGAGGCTACAATTGGCGCAGGCTCACTAAAATTGGACAATAGAAGATTGGAAATACGTTGCCTGGTCTGAGGAGTCTCGATTTCACCTGCAATATTCAGATGGTGGGGTCAGAATTTGGTGTACACAACATGAAAGCGTGGATCCATCCTGCGTTGTATCAATGGTTCAGGCTGGTGGTTTAATGGTGTGGGGGATATTTTCTTGGCATATGTTGGGCACCTTAGTACCAATTGAGCATCATTTAAACTCCACGGCCTACCTGAGCATCGTTGCTGACCATGTCCATCCCTTTATGACTGCAGTGTCCCCATCTTCTGATGGCTCCTTCCAGCAGGATAATCCTCCATGTCACAAAGCTCCAATCATCTCACCACTGGACAATGAGGTCACTGCACTCCAATGGTCTCCACAGTCACCACATCTCATCCAATAGAGCACCTTTGGGATGTGGTGGAACGGGAGATTGGCACCATGGATGTGCAGCTGACAAATCTGCACAAACCGCTTGATGCTATCATGTCACTATGGATCAAAATCTCTGAGGAATGTTTCCAACACCTTGTAGAATCTATTCCATGAAGAATGAAGGCAGCTCTGAAGATAAAAGGGTCCAACCGAGCAAGGTGTACCTAATAAAGTGTCTGATGAATGTATATACCGGGCCTATCAGAAGAAACAAACTGACTGAATGGATTTTGTTTCACTTAGATGCGATGACATTGGGCCACTAAATGCAGATAAAAAGGCTTTAGGGGTATATTCATGAAGCAATCAAGGTGACTTTCACTAAAAATTCACTGGTGGTGAATCAGTCATTCATTATCATTTAAAACACATGCACCAGGAAGATTCACCTGCAATAAATGTTTGAAAAATGTCATATTAACTGCTTTATAAATTTCCCCCTTAAAGGAGAAGTATGGCCTGGACTCGTTTGGCTGTACTTCTCCTATGGATCACAGGAGTGCAATTCATTTCACACTCCTGTGATCAGTTTTCAGCAAAGAGTGGGCTGAAGTCCCCTCTCTGCTGACATCACAGAAGTCAGTCCAGGCTCCGCGTCATCACGACAACAAAGTCTCGGTCCGCCAGGTGCCTGGACCGACACCCGGCTCAGCCTCCCAGCGAGTCGCTCCCTGCCCCTCCACAGCCCAGCGCTCCAGGGAGCAAGGAGGGGGAAGAGCAGAGAGCTGTGGCTGACAGCAGTTCTCTGCTCATGGAGCTGTCAGAACCGAGTGATCGGCAGTGTTCGATCGCTTGATTCTAAGTGCAGAGGCTCCGGGGGACAGATGCAGCATCGGACCCATTCTGCATCCACCTAGGTAAGTATTAATATTTAAAAAAAGGCCAAACCCATACTTCTCTTTTAAAGCAGAACTTCACCCAAATGAGGAAGTTCTGCTCTTCTTCTTCCTCTTCCTCCACCCTCCTCTACCATATTTGGAATATTTTTTTTTGGGAGTGGGAACCTAGTTTTGGCAGGCACAGTACCCGCTGCCACTTCCACTCGGATCATCTAGGCGATCCAAATGGAAATTCACCCCCCTACCTTCTGGGACACATTACAGGTCCCAGGAGGCTGTGGGACCATTCACAGGGTGTAGCACGGCTGTTACGTACCTGGTGGTGGAGTGTGACTTATGCAGTGGGTAACCTCCCTTCCGACCCTGACTCGGGGACCCATGGTAGGGTAGACAGGTGGCTCAGGAGTGCAGGATGGCGCGAGGGTCGGACTGGGCCACTGGTGATGGTAGAAGTCCGTTGGTGCACTCGTTCACTAGAAGAATGGTCTACAGGCTGGGTCGTGAAACAAGCTGGCGGTGCGGTACAAGAGGAGCAGGCAGGTGGATAGTCGGGTTCAGGCTGGGTCGTCAACAGGCAGGCAGGCAAAGTACAGGAGGGCTAGGCAGGAGAGTGGTCGTAGGCAGTCCAGGGGTCGGTGCACGCAGAAGTCAGCAAAGTCAGGCAATCCGGGTCACAGGAACAGAGAAACAGATACAGGTTGCTCAGGAACACGCACACTACATGCTGTAGATCAGACAGCACTTGCTGCAGGGCGTGCAGAGTAGAAATAGAGCCATTAGGCGCCATTTCCGGCTCGCGTGCGCGAACGCGCATTAGCGGCAAAAAGTCAATTTTTACGGGATTTCCTCTAACAATGGCTATCGCTTTGAAGCCACAAGGAGTCACAACCGGCTGCCCACAGTTAACATGCTGGCACCGGGAACCCAAAGACCAGTGGAGAACTGGCCTTTATGAGGACAACGCTGGATCCCTAGACAGGTAAGACTTTTTTTTTTTTGGAAACCTGGCTGAAGCTCCTCTTTAAAGAGGAACTTTAGTCCTCGTAATCCTGACCCTGACACCCTTTTCGTCACCACCATCTTGAAAATTCCAGGTGCATGCATAGATTTGCCAAAGGGCTCTTTCTCGCATTCGGGACCTGCAAGAGACATGCAACACATGGGCAGACAACCTGAGATCCGGGACTCCCATAACGGCGTCTTCTAGCATGTGCAGAGGAACCATGCATAGATGTGCTGCAGGCCTCGAAGCCCTGTGGCACGGCAGGAGTGCAATCTCATTTTCATGACATATTCAATTTGATCAATGCTATAAATTAATATATCCCATAAATCTGAAATATATCCCATAAATCCTTAATTTCGCAAACTTTCGTTTTAGGAACATTCGGTTTTCTACTGTTTAGTGGGGTCAAATGGACATAGTTTTCAACCACAGTGGCAAGAAAAATTGAAGGTGCAGGATGGAAATTTTTTCTTGAATGAACAAAATTCTAAACATGAATATGGTTCCCATTTGGGAAAAATTATACATATTGTAATGCACATGTTCTAGACACAAAACCTGCCTAATATGTCTGGGGATCCATTCAAGTAGCAGGTCTGGATGAAATTTTAAGGGCTTTTGAACAAAATTAGTTGACTCAGTGATGGAAAGATCAAATGCTCTGATTAAACGATTTTTTAGGATTTCCATACAAACATTTGAACAAAATTGTCCTGATGTATGGCCAGTTTAACTCGTTGCTGTCAGGTTATGTCACCACCTCATTGTAGATGACGACTGCATAGGAAGAGGCAATAGAAGGGCAGAGTCATCTGGTTGCCCCCTATAGGCACACACATCCATGGTAAAGCCCGTAATTTGGAATCCATCTTCGATAACTGTATCTATAGACAGAAGTAAAGAGTAAACACATGGGGAGAAGTAGGGACACACCTGCCGCTTACTAAGAAGTCTAACTTCAGAGCCAAAGCCATTTCACCCCCCTCCCTGAGCAGAGCATTAGGGGGTGGGGGGCATGATCTGCCTATTCAAGGCTGAGAAATCCTTTCATCATTCTGCCTGACTCAGCCCTGGAGGTTAAAGAATCCCATTCAGCCCTGATTACAGCAGATGTTACCACACATCACTTAAAAGATTCATAGAAATTCTATTTTCAGGCTGATGGCTCTGTCCTGGTGAAATGTGTACCCCATATAAGCTATGGGGCCAACTCCAGCCAAAATGTACAGAATTTTAGGTTTTGTTGGGACTCATTAAGATGAATGCATTTATTTATAACGTTAGGCGGGTGTGCTGTCATGTGGCAAGGTGTGCTTCATTTGAGCATCGGCATTCATTATTGATTGTTGTTTCCTTATGTATCACTGATTTACTAACAGACTTATCTGACTGGATGTAGCACCACTTCCTCAAACTCCATCTATCCAAAACTGAGCTCATAATATTTCCTCCCCCTCGTGCCCCTTCCCCTGACTTCAAGATCAATGGCACAACTATCAGTCCATCCCCACATGCCAGGGTGCTAGGGGTAACCCTGGACTCTGAACTGTCCTTTCAGGACCACATCCACTCCCTATCCAAATCATGCCATCTCAACCTCCGCAACATCTCCAAAATACACCCCTTTTTAGCCAATGACACCACAAAGCTCATAATTCACTCCCTGGTCATCTCTCGCCTTGACTACTGCAACTCCCTCCTCACTGGATTACCTTTACATAGGCTTTTCCCCCCTTCAGTCCATCATGAATGCTGTTGCAAGACTCATCCACCTTACCAACCGCTCAGTGTCCTCCACCCCTCTCTGCCAATCCCACCACTGGCTTTCGCTCACCCAATGAATAAAATTCGAAGTACTAACAACAACTTACAAAGCCATCTACAACTCTTCCCCCATCTAACTTTCTCAAAATACCAACCAAACTGGTCTCTTTGTTCCTACCAAGACCTCCTGCTCTCTAGCTCCCTTGTCACCTCCCCCCATGTTCACCTCCAGGACTTCTCCCGAGGTTCTCCCATCCTTTAGAACTCCCTACCCCAATCTGTCTGACTATCTCCCAATCTATCCATCTTTAGATGATCTCTGAAAACCCTTCTCTTTAATGAAGCCTATCTTGCTGCTAACTAATACACTGTGTTTTTACTTTCTCCATCAGCTCATCCCTCTGATTTCTCTTGTACCAAGTTGTATTGTAACTGCAATGTCTGCCTTCATTTTGTAAAGTGCTGCACAAACTGTTGGCGCTACATAAATCCTGTATAATAATAATAATAATTAGTGATACAGGTTGACACATTTTCAATGCGTTTATCACTTTAGGCTTAGGAGTGGATAGAGTTAATAAACATTGGTCAAAGCTTGTTAAAGGGTTGGTTCACCTTTACCAAAAACTTCCTATGCAGATAAAGGGCGTCTGTAGATAAAAACAAACTGCGCGGCTTTGTCTAAAATTGGGTAATGCCCTTGTTATTGGTGTAGGCCAGAGGTCTCCAAACTGCAGCCTGGGTGCCAGATGTGGCCCTTTGCTTGCTTTTACCTGGCCCTTGGAGTACTATTCCATCCACTGACACCAATAATAGAGCGTAAATATTATCGCTGACACCAACAATGGGGCATTATTCATCCCACTGACACCATCCATCAAAAAAGCACAATTCCATTGCTACTAATAATAGGGCACAATTCCTTCCATTGCCACCAAAGATAGGGCATAATTCCTTCCATTGATACCATCAATGGGCCACTATTCCTCCCACTGCCGCCAACAATGGGCCACTATTCCTCCCACTTCCACCAACAATGGGACACTACTCCTCACACTGACACCAACAAGAGGGCACAATTCCTCCCACGACACCAGCAATGGGGCAGAATTTATTCCATTGCAACCAACAATGTGGCACTAATCCTCCCACTGACACCAAAGATAGGGCATTGTTTACTCCCACTGGACGCCAGGACATTTTCCACTCCCATCGGCCCCCCCAAAAGTCTGAAAGACAGTAAACTGGCCCTATGTTTAGAAAGTTTGGAGACCCCTAATGTAGGCTATCTATGTACCCCCTGAAGCATGGCTGAAAAACTCCCAGAGATGGTGCCCCCCTGTCTTGCCTTATTGCTACAACGTTTCTAAAATACTCCCAACCCTTAAAGAGATTGAAAACCCTTATTTTTATTAAAATATCAAACATGTTATACTTACTTGCTCTGTGCAATGGTTTGCACAGGGCAGCCCTGATCCCTAATAGGCTACCCAGAGCTTAAAAATACAGTACAAGTAACAGAAAGTCCAGTCTGGGCAGGTTGAGTATAGCTTATGAGCTGGGTTAGTTGAGCACCTCCAGGTTAGATGACGTGGCGTATCCTCTGATCCCTTTCATATCATTTGAAGTTTAAAAATTGTGTGAATTTGAGGAAAATAAAATATGTTCTTTAGGCTGACATGGCACCGGCCTGCCACACAAGAGAGACAGGGATTGGCTATATACAGCAGGTTGCATGTCACCTACATTGTTTATAATTTTTTTCAGGACAGGAAATTTTCATTTACCTCGTCTTGTAAATTGACAGATGAGATCCATGTCAGCACATATGTCATTCCCCTTCCTGCACTGGCAGACGCTAATCCCTTATAGCTGCCTCCACCTAAAACCAGTCACTAAGCACTGACTACAATGACGGGCCGCTCTGCTCAGCAGTGTGACTGCCTGTTAACCCTTCCATCACTGAGAATTAGAGAACATGAATGCAAAACATGGAAGGCAATTGTATTCTTAAAGCTGAACTCCAGGCCGATATAAAAACAACACCAATGAATGTAGTTAAATAATTAAAGTAATAATTAAAGCCCAACTCCTGGAAATTTGACAGTTCTGTCTCGTGTGGGGGGGGCTGCAACCGCACTGCAAGGGTTGACTCAGTGGCAGAACTACCAGGGCCACAAAGGTGGCCCTTGCGATTGGACCCTGGTGTTCTGCCACTGTGGGGGGGCCCAATACGGCTGCGGGACCGTAAGGCTCGAATCTCACTGCTGTTGTCCAGCAACTTGCTGGAGACTTCCTTGGGACTTACAATTTCCTTCTAAATTCCTTGCGACTTTTGTGATTTAACATTGCAGTTTATGGCATTCAAATCCAGACCAGAGGAAAGGGTCCTGAGACAAATGGAAAGGGGCCCGGGACCAATTGAAAGGACCTTGGCACTCGGGGGGGGGGGGGGCTTTCCTAGGGGCCCTGAAGGTTCTAGGTATACTTCTGTCATCTGTTATCTACCTGCCCCCTCATGGGGGGAAGTTGGTGGTTGCATCCTTTTTGGGGTACTGGTTGGACCCCTGAGGCCTCATGCACTAGGGCCACCTGCGTTTAGCAGGAGAAATTGACCTGGAAAGTATAAATTAACTCATTTCTGCATCTAGATGTATTTACATTTACACATATTTACAGGCGTTTAGCTGAAAAAAGCAGGCTAAATGGTCCTGTGATGCGGAAGTTTATTGTTTGTGTAAATGCAGCTAGACTGAATGCAGCTAGATTCTGTTGAATGTCCAATTCAGTCAATGCAAAGAATTACATGCTTCCATATGTGTTTAGAAATTGGCTCTAAAGGCATCTGAACGCATGTATTTTGACATCTGTGTGCAGGAGCCCTAACCTGATCACCATTGCTTGTAGGTAAGAAAAAGTTTATGAAACAAAAACACCCATGGTAAAAATGATTTTATTCTGTTTTTAACTCATATTTATCATTCTTAGTCCAGCGATGTCCAAGGGTTCCCCATGATGTCCACCCAGCATTGGCAGGTCAGAGGAAAGGAGAACACAGGTTCCCCATTCCTCATGTAGAATCCTTTTTATGTGGTGAATAAGCCTCTGACTGATCTGCACCCCCCTTCCTCATTGCTCGCAGTCCGTTCCCCATGCTGGGCATCTTTTTTTGTATACAGAGAATTCGTCTGATGGGGTTCAAGTGGCTATGTACAGATCAGTCTGTCTGTTCTAGGCGCTTGTATGATCTGTACTGTACATATCCACTCTGTCATAATTATAGTCCAGGAGTAAATCCCAGCACTCAATTTTTGTCTTATTTTAGTAAAAATGGTACCCACAAAAACA
>BLSH010025079.1:139037-176142 GCA_018402905.1 Glandirana rugosa | reverse complement strand
GAAACTACGGATACTGGAAGCCTGTGCTAGCATTTCTCCTGCGGTGTTGCTATGAGTGTGTGAAGAGTGGGAAAAGAGGGTTGCATTGACAATCCAACACAATGGGCAGCACATTGAACACATTTTATAAGTGGTCAGAAACTTGTAAATAACTCATGAAAGAATAAAGTTACGTTAAAACCAAGCACACCATTGTTTTTCTTGTGAAATTCCCAATAAGTTTGATGTGTCACATGACCCTCTTCCTATTGAAAAAACAAAAGTTGGATTTAAAATGGCCGACTTCAAAATGGCCGCCATGGTCACCACCCATCTTGAAAAGTTTCCCCCCTCACATATACTAATGTGCCACAAACAGGAAGTTAATATCACCAACCATTCCCATTTTATTAAGGTGTATCCATATAAATGGCCCACCTTGTATAATAAATATCATAATAATAATAATAAAATGGACCTCGAAATTATTTAACTTATTTAACGTACTATAAGCCAATATCCACAGCGTCAAAGCTGCATAGCACTTTACAGGGTAAGCAGGGATGAACATGGTAGAGAGAATCAGTTTACAAAACCAACATAAATTATTAACTAAATAGCAAACTAATTCATCCTCAAAATTATTTAAATTAATGCTGGGTTAAACCCAAAAGCAAACATTTATTATATTGCAGCGACACAATTCTTAGATGTGATGGTGGCAATTGTTTTCTTTTGTAGTTTTTCTTTCTTTTTTCATCTGGTGATCTGGCCAGTAAGTCTGTTGTTTTTCAAAAGAACAGCTCTCTTCCAGATGTACCACTTTGACAGGGGTGCTTACAATGATCAGCTTTTATTTATTTACTGTATGTAAAAACCTTTATCCCAAAAGGAAAAAAAAAAAACATTGCTGTAATTGCTTATAAAGTGTTAGCTGGAGTTCAGCTTTAATTTGTTAGTCAAGCATTAAAACATGATTGGGATAAACAGAGATCTATAGTCAGACAAGTTAACAAAAAAAAAAAAACACAAAAAATCAAACAAAAAAAAAAAAAAAATGAGCAGACTCGATGGACTACTTGGTCTTTTTCTGCTGTCACTTTTCTATCTAAATCTCCTAGCTAATCCAACGCTCCCCCAGACTGACAATGCTGCTGTCCGAAGGGCATTTTCCATGTGTATTCAATAGGGTTGCACTGATGCCATTTTTCAATTGGCCAGTACATGTACCGATACTTGTGGTCAAGTACATGCTAATAGTATACCGAGTACTCATACCTGTGCAGTGCAATTTGAACCCGTACAAAGTGAATGGGCTCAAATCGCATTGCAAAGAATCGCATGCAATTTGAACAGGAATGCGGTGTGTTTCCTGTCCGAATCGCTTGCGCTTTCCTGCACCGCTCCTGTGTGAACCCAGGCTGAAGTCTATGACAAGCCTGGGTTCACATAGGAGCGGTGGAAGAAACAGCATGCGATTCGGACAGGAATCACACCGCATTCTTGTTCAAATCGCATGCGATTCTTTGCAGTGCGAAATCACAACACAAAGGTATCGGTTTAGTTTAGTCCTTGTAAAAATCCCGTTACCCGCATCGGTGCAACGCTAGCATTCAAGCTTCAGCTGTTTTTACTTTAGCCAAAAGAAAGAAAGCACTAGTGGGAGGAGATCTGCTTTTTTGCCAGAAAACGCTTGTAAAGCACTTGTGTTGAGCGTTTTTTAGGCGTTCCCATTAAAGTCTATGGGGCCAGTCTGCCTAGACGCTCATGTACTTTTTTTGTACTTTTGCTACAGGCAACAAATCGCTGGGATGTGACCAAGGCCATTGAAGTGAATGGGATTTTGTTTGTTGAGCGCATGAGGCTGCATTCACGCCTGGGTGGTTTGAATTGCGGGCTGAATCGCTGTGATTCTGCCTGCAATTTCAAAACATTCTGCTAAAATTACAACATTTTAGATGCCATTCATTTTAATGGCACTTAAAATCGTGGTGCGGTTCTGCCCAGATCGTCACGCAATAAACCATGCTGCAATCGCGGCAAACCGCATCACGCAAAGCTTGTCGCACGAAAGGCGCTCCTGATCCCTTTTTGGGGGACAAGCTTCACGTGATGTGGTTTGCCGCACGAAAATTGCAGCAGAACCGCACCCAGTTTTTCGGTGCCATTAAAATCAGTGCCGGGACAAGATCATCCAGTGCCCAGGGCAAAGATGGCAAAGTGCGCCCCCCCCCTTCATTATGAGGAGTAGGGAGAGAGAGCACAGCCTGCACCTCCTCCCAGCTTTCTTCTTTTCTCCTGGTGGGCTGACAGAAGTATTGGTGCCGCCATCACTACTCCTGTCAGCCTTATAGTAAAAGAAATGTGCGGTGTCTCCATCCCTGCAATACACGTTGCGGGAAGCCGTGCCCTTGTGCCCACCCCTTGTCCCAGCCCTTGTCCCAGCCCTGATTAAAATGAATGGCATCTGAAATTCGTGTGGCACGATTTGTCATTTTAGCAGAGCATATAGAAAGTGCAGCAGAACTGCACCGAGTTTTTACGTGCCATTAAAATCAGTGCCGGTGAAAAGATCATCCAGTGCCCAGGGCAAAGATGGCAAATTGTGCCCCCCCCCCCCTTCATTATGTGCATGCTTATGAGGAGTAGGTGGAGAGAGAGCACAGCCTGCACCTCCTCCTGGCTCTCTTCTTTTCTCCTTGCTGCTTCTAGTGGTGGGCTGACAGAAGTAGCAATGCCATTGTCATTACTCCTGTCAGCCTCATAGTAAAAGAAACGTGGGGCGCCTCATCCCTACCATAAACGCTGCACCCAGGGCAGCTGACCCTTCTGCCCACCCCTTGTCCCAGCCCTGATTAACCACTTCAACTCCGGAAGGTTTTACCCCTCAATGACCAGGCCATTTTTTGCGCTACGTTACTTTAACTGACAATTGCACGGTTGTGCGGCGTTGTACCCAAATAAAATTTATGCTCTTTTTTCCCACAAATAGAGCTTTCTTTTGTTGGTATTTGATCGCCTCTGAGGTTTTTAGTTTTTGCGCTATAAACAAAAAAGGCTGACAATTTTGAAAAAAATATATATATTTTTTACTTTCTGCTATAAAACACATCCAATAAAAAAAAATAAAAAATCAAATTTCTTCATCAGTTTAGGCCAATATGTATTCTGCTACATATTTTAAAAAAAAAACTCAAAAAGCGTATATTGATTGGTTTGCGCAAAAACTATTACGTCTACAAACTATGGGATATTTTTATGGCATATTTATTTTTACTTTTATTTTTACTAGTAATGGCACCGATCAACGATTTTTAGCGGGACTGCGACACTGCGGTGTACAAATCTGAGATGGGGGAGGGGGGATTTACTAAAATTGGAGCACTCAGAATCTAGTGCATCTGTGCATGACAGCCAATCAGCTTCTAACTTCAGCTTGTTCAATTAAAGCTTTGACAATAAAACCTGGAAGCTGATTGGTTTCTGTGCAGAGTTGCACCAGATTTTGCATGCTCCAGTTTTAGTAAATCAACCCCTAAGTGACACTTTTTGGGGACCGGTGACCCAAATACAGAGATCAAAAAATGCACTGTCACTGTATAAAGGACACTGGCAGGAAAGGGGTTAACATCAGGGGCAATCAAAGGTTGAAGTGTGTGCCTAGAGAGTGCTTTCTTACTGTGTGGAGGAAGAGATAGATCTGTGTTAGCAGGAATCTCAGATCTCTCTCTTCCTGTCTGACAGAACGATGGTCTGCCTTGTTTACATAGGCAGATTGCCGTTCTGTCTCTCCTCCGAACGATCTTAGGTGGCCGGCGGCCATCACGGCCCAAGGACTTGCTGATTGGCTCCCGCTGTGTCCAATCACAGTGAGAGCGGGCGCTTCCCCAGACCCGGAAGTCGCAATGTACAGGTACGTCGTTTCACGCAGCCAGGCTGCAGTATATTTGCGGTGGGTGGTCCAGAAGTAGTTAAAGCGGACTTCCGCCTACATAATTTTTTTTTATTTGCTGGCATCCACCTAGTTAGTATTCATTACACATATAAAGTAATTGATAGCTTTAAATCCGGGTAGTCTTCCTATTTGTTTTGTACTTACATTGCTGATTTTTTTATTTACTGGGAGTTCCCATCTTAGCTGTGGGCATGTGAAGCCCCCTCGCACCCTCCTCGATTCTCTTAGTGGATAAGGTGCATGCTGGGTAACCAGCCTGCACCTCTCAATCTCGAGTGTATGTCTTGTGGCCATAACAATGGGCAGCGATAGAGGAAGGTCCCACCCCGTTGTTATGGTAACATAGATAACCTGTCTCTTTCCCACAATATCATGTAATTTCCTGTCTAGAAATAACGCAATTTTACAGCTCAGGGTTGCCCACTGACTCATGGGAAATGATGACTCACATCTCCAATGGGCCCAGGCGAGGCAGGAAGTGATGCAGAGTGCCGCGGATCAGGAAGTGGAAGATTACAGGGATCAACATAGCAACAGGGCACTTAGGGTGAGTATACATTTTTTTTTTCCAAAGGTGATTCATCATACATAGAGGATTTGAAATATATAAAGATGTATTTGTTGGTGGAACTCCGCTTTAAAATGAATGGCATCTGAAATTGGCATTGTGCGATTTGTCATTTTAGCAGAGCGTCTTGAAATTGCAGGCAGAATCGCAGCAAAAATGCCCAGGTGCGAATGAAGCCTAAATGAAAAAAAAGCCCAAAAAAGAAAAACGAATGCAGCCACCGTAGGAATTGGTATTCTGCAATATATTGCATGGACTGTATACATCCAAAGCATTTTATTATTTTCATTTCACCGTATTTGTCACTTATTTGGGTCGGAGTTCCGCCATACAGCCGATGTGATGGTATTTCATAATGTAGGTGAAGTCTTCCTCGGAAGTGGTAATCCTTGTTGATCGGAGTCTCTGCAGCAAACAAACAGCTTAGCGGCAGACAGCTCAGGGATGCCCACTGACTGATGGGAAATGATGACTCACGTCTCCCATGGGCCCAGGCGAGGCAGGAAGTGATGCGGAGTGCCACGGATCAGAAAGTGGAAGATTACAGGGACCAACATAGCAACAGGGCACTTAGGGTGAGTATACATTTTTTTTTCCAAAGGTGATTCATCATACATAGAGGGTTTGAAATATATAAAGATATATTTGTGGGTGGAACTCCGCTTTAAAATGAATGGCATCTGAAATTGGCATTGTGCGATTTGTCATTTTAGCAGAGCATGTTGAAATTGCAGGCAGAATCGCAGCAAAAATGCCCAGGTGCGAATGAAGCCTAAATGAAAAAAAAGCCCAAAAAAGGAAAACGAATGCAGCCACCGTAGGAATTGGTATTCTGCAATATATTGCATGGACTGTATACATCCAAAGCATTTTATTATTTTCATTTCACCGTATTTGTCACTTATTTGGGTCGGAGTTCCTCCATACAGCCGATGTGATGGTATTTCATAATGTAGGTGAAGTCTTCCTCGGAAGTGGTAATCCTTGTTGATCGGAGTCTCTGCAGCAAACAAACAGCTTAGCGGCAGACAAGCCGTCTTTGAAGAGAACAGATGTAGTCTTGGCCTCCGCCTCGGTGTCTCTGTCTCTTGTCCCCTCTGGCTGTTCAGTCTGTCTTCTCACAGATGAAGAATGAAACTTGCGGCGCTACGAGGTTCACAGTTTGTTATGCAGGACGGTGCAGCTCCCGCCAGCTTTGGCTTAATGTGGACTTTTTTTTTAGCAACTTTACAAATCTGCATGAATGCATTCCTGGCATGCCACAATATACACGACAGTACCATTCTGTAATAAAATTCAAGCCTTATTATCAGTGGCGGTTGATGGTGGTTTTTTTTGGGGGGGGTGGCAAACAACTCCCTCCCCTGGGCGGCCAGCGGAGTGGCACTAACACAACTGCTCCCCCCCGGGTGGTACTAACACCCCCAGCAAACCCCCCCCCCAGTCCTTACCCCATCACGGTGGTGGGCTCTGGTGTCCTCCAGCGTTAGGCGGGCAGGTGTCTCGATGCCACCGGGACATGTGTGGGGGTGTAGAGAGCCGGATGTGGGTGGTGAGAGCAGCGGTTGGGTCCTTACGGAGTGCGTTGGGCAGCCAAGGAGGATCTTCCAGTGCGGTCGCCCCGGTCCAGTGTCCTTAAGGCCCCTTTTACACTTGTGCGACTTGTCCTGCGACTTTAGACTGCAGAGTCGCAGGACAAATCGTTCCCCATGATTTTCAGTGACAACCATTCATATATGTACGGTTTCAAGTTGTGCCAACTTCAGAGTAGTCCCTGCATTACTTTGGTCCGACTTTCATGCGAGTTGAGGTCCATAGACCTCAAGTTTGTACAGGCATTCCCTGAAATTACGTTGAAATCGCATCAAACTTGTCTATTTTTCTATCACACACCTTCCTGGCAAACAGCCTCTTATAAAGGTGGGTGCTGCAATGATTACCAGCTGGGTCCTGGAAATGTCATGCAAGTGCACATAACCGCCAGTACACCGTGGATCCTTGTCCAAATTTTCTTTACTTGTAGAGATCACATCACAGATCAGTGCATGCCACGGTGTGCTGGTGAATATGTACACTTGAAATCGCATCAAAATCGCGCCCGCAAAATTGCGCGACTTTCAAGTTGCGGCAGTGTGAAAGGGGCCTAAGCACAGCGGGCTCAGGGAAAGCTGCTCTGGTGTCCTCTCCTGGAGCAGCTTCCGCAGTGCATCTCCTCTCTGCTCCTTCTGCCGCTAAGCGTCCAATAGGATCGCCTGACCTTTTGGCCAATCGGGAAATGGTGTCCCGATTGGCCAGAAGGAGGATCAGTGTTGTAACAGCGAATGCTCATTCACTGTTGCAACACACCTGGGTGGGCTCCAGACGCAGTGCTCTGCTCACCAAGCCCACCCTATTTTGAAGCCTATTAGAGCCTCTGGCTCTAATCAGGTGCTTCAAAAGTCACACCCCCGCCTATCTCCGCTATTGTAATTCATGCACCCGGCGTTCTAAAAGGGGTCGGGCGCATGGATAGGGAGGGTGGTAGCGTTGTTAGGGGGGCGGGCGGCGCCCGTGCACCCACAATGCATGGGCCGCCACTGCTTATTATTAAACAGCAAATCTTGTACTCCAGTCCAGTGACTTTGAATGGGCTGTGATAATGTTGTCATTCAGCATTTCCTCAGTCGTCTCTATCCCAATGATCGAACTGTACGTTGTAACCTAAACTTTGCATGATTGTGTCAACTCTTAGGCCCCATTCACATACAGTGTATCCGGAAAGTATTCACTGTGCTTCACTTTTTCCACATTTTATGTTACAGCCTTATTCCAAAATGGATTCAATCCCAGTGGTGGCTGGTGCTAAACCCTTTGGGGGGGGGGGGGGGAACAAACAGCCCCTCCACGGCTCCCTCGGCTTCTCCTCCCGACCAACTCGATCCACCTCCTACCTTCATTGACCAGGAGGAAAAGCCGGAAGACAATAGCTAAAATTGATTCGCTAGTATCACAAGTAGGTGCGTTGGGGCACAGTTTCAAGCCAATCCGACTCTAATCATGTGGCTTAAAAAAAAGCAATTTCATAAGTCCGCATACAAACTCAAAATTCTACAAACAATATCCCATAATGACAACCTGAAAGAAACTTGTTTGAGATCTTTGCAAATTTATTAAAAGTAAAAAACAAAAATAAAAATCACATATACACTATATTACCAAAAGTATTGGGACACCTGCCTTTACACACACATTAAAGGCATCCCAGTCTTAGTCCATAGGGTTCAATATTGAGTTGGCCCAACCTTTGCAGCTGTAACAGCTTTAACTCTTCTGGGAAGGCTGTCCACAAGGTTTAGGAGTGTCTATGGGAATGTTTGAGCATTCTTCCAGAAGCGCATTTGTGAGGTCAGGCACTGATGTTGGATGAGAAGGCCTGGCTCACAGTCTCCGCTCTGAATCATCCCAAAGGTGTTCTATTGGGTTGAGGGCAGGGCAGTGCAGGCCAGTAAAGTTCCTCCACCCCAAACTTGCTCACCCATGTCTTTATGGCCCTTGCTTTGTGCACTGGTCTAAGTCATGTAGTGGAGGGGGGATTATGGCATGGGATTGTTTTTCAGGGGTTGGGCTTGGCTTTTTAGTTCCAGTGAAGGGAACTCTTAAGGCGTCAGCATACCAAGACATTTTTGACAATTTCATGCTCCCAACTTTGTGGGAACAGTTTGGGGATAGCCCCTTCCTGTTCCAACATGATTGCGCACCACTGCACAAAGCAAGGTCCAAAAAGACATGGACGAGCGAGTTTGGGGTGGAGAAACTTGACTGTCCTGCACAGAGTCCTGACCTCAACCCGATAAAACACCTTAGGAATGAATTAGAGTGGAGAATGCGAGCCAGGCCTTCTCGTCCACATGAGTGCCTGACCTCACAGATGCGCTTCTGGAAGAATGGTCATTCCCATAGACACTCCTAAACCTTGTGAACAGCCCTTCCCAGAAGAGTTGAAGCTGTTATAGCTGCAAAGGGTGGGCCAACCCAATATTATACCCTACGAACTAAGACTAGGGTGCCATTAAAGTTCATATTGGTGTAAAGGCGTCCCAATACTTTTGGTAATATAGTGCATGTCTACTAATAGGGTATTCCAAGATCAATGTTTGTGTATGTTTGGGCAACTTATGGATGAAGAGCTACTTGTGCCTTTTTTGGGTTTTTAATCATAGTTGCTAAGTATACTAAAGTGTGCACCCTCGTTCGGAATTGCCTGCGCTTGGGACAGTCCTCCATGTATGCTACATCGAGTCCTCCTGGCCACAGCCTCTGAAACACCTACAGGAGACTTCAGGATACATTTTAGATCCCTGGTGCCCAACCTGCGGCCCAAGGGCTGCATATGGCCCTTTTGTATATGATATGTGGCCCTCAGACCTCAGCAGTCTGTAGTGGGAACATTGATTAAGTTAATAGCATTGATCTCTACTAGCTTCATGTAAGATGTTCCCAGTTTCATATTGTCTTCTGCAGCAAATCTCCAGCCAAAAATGTAGAATGTCCACACTCTCTGACCCTCATTTCCTCTAGGCTTGCAGTTTCTGACAGTCCTCTTAAGCATTACATATATTGAATATTTTTTGCGGCACTTTGATGTTTTCGATGGCCCCGATTGAGGCTCCCTTTAGCTCAAAAGTTGACTTCTACTGTTTTAGTCTTGCTGGGATCAGACACCAACAAGACATGACCTTGTAATTGGCCTCTATTAACTGCACGTTTAAAATGCCTTTATGGATTTTCCTGCAGACTTAAAAAATAAAAAAAACTGAAGTTCCTCTTTAAAAAAAAAAGTAATGCTATATACTGATTGCTCAGTGTAAGGCTGCACCATGGATGTACCGTATACCATCCCCTGGGCACGCCGTGTGTGTATGTCCCTTCTGTCATTCAGAGTGAGTTACCTATGGCATCCCTTTGGTGTGTTGGGTTGGGGGCCGATCACACGGAGTCATATTAAATCCTTAGTGACAAGTGTCACCTAATCTGCATTGATGGCTTGTGTTGACACAGAGCCCCCCTGTACCACGCCACTCCCGCTCATCCTCTAATCGTGTCCCTCCCCGGCTCTTCCTGTTTACAAGCGCACCCTTTCCGATGTCTTTACCCTTAGGCACCCACTCCTCTCCCACTCTAACGAGCGTCTTTTATACACTCCTTCATAATAAGCCTCCACTCAGCATTCTGCAAATCTTATTTATGGCTTACCCAAATCTATATGCCTTTTCCCATATCATAATCATAGAATTTAATGGCGTGCGCCACCAGCAGCCGAACGTGAGAATTCTCTTATGTATATCACATTGTGCTTTAGAGCAGTGGTCTCCAAACTGCGGCCCGGGGACCAGATGCAGCCCTTTGCTTGCCTCTATCTGGACCTTGAGACCAGTGGCGACCCACTCATAAGCTCATAAGGGGCTTTGCCCCCCCAATCCATGCACCCAGCCCCCCAATCTGCATGCAGGGTGCTGGACGCATGGATTTCAATGTGGGGTTTTTTTGTTTTTAAGCAAATGATTAGAGCCTGAGGCTCTAATTGGCTTCAAAAAGGGGTGGGCTTGGGGCACAGATCACTGCACCCAGTCGTGTGACATTAGCGAATTAATGTTCGCTAATGTCTTCCTGTTTCTCATCTTGACCAATCAGGAAGCAGGTCCTGAGACCCGATTGGCCAGAGAGTCCTAAGTCTCAGAACCCACTTCCTGTTCAGCTGGGAGGAGAAGCAACGGCCCGGCTCTTCCCTCCGCAAGCTGTGGGCCATGTGCAGCGAAGAGCAGCAGGTGGAGGGGCAGCAACAGCCTCTTCCAAGATCCCTACCCTGGATCCAGCACCAACACCACCACCTCACCTTCCTCCTCGCACCTCTACCGCTGCAACAGCGAGAGAAGGCTGTCTGGAGCCAAGCAACAGCATCAACCCAGGAGCTTCACTGTCTCCCCCAAACACCGGCTCATCAAGATTGACAGCTAAGCATAAGGTGAGGCCATGGATCGCCGCCTTACTGTACCTGGGGGGGGCAGTGTGAGTGAGGGGGCCAAGTTTGTTTGCCCCCCCCAAAAAAATTGAGCACTGCTTGGGACACTATTCCTCCCACTGACACCATTAATAGGGCACCCTTCCTCCCATTGACACCATAGGTGGGACACTATCCCTCCTGCTAAGGCTAATGAGGGGCACTATTCCTCCCATTGATACCAACTTTGGGGACTATTCCTCCTGTTAAAACCAATGATGGGGCAGCGTTTACTCCCAGTGATTCCGGGACATTTTCTACTCACACTGACCACAGTCCAACCCCCCCCCCCCCCCCCCAAAGCCTAAAGCACAGTAAACTGGCCCTTTGTATAAAACAAGAACCCTGCTTTAGAGAGTACACAGAACCATCCCATCAGTTTCTGAGAGAGCCTACAATCCTAGGTCTGATAGAGATGCAAAGGGAAGAACTGTGATTGGCCTGCTGAATAAAGCCGCAATGAATTATGCAGGTAAGATGCGGGTCCCCTGTAGGCTTAAGCAAAAGTAGAAGTTTTTTCTTAATTAAAATTTTGGGAAAATCAGGACACTTCATTGACCCTCATTTGCTGAGAGAAAGATGTTATATATTGAGGAACAGAGGTACCATTACCCCATACCTAGCTCTATCCATTACTCCTTGTGTACACCATTATAGCGCTGACATGGTAATCGTATATCTTGGTTAATAAACAAAGGGCTAGGGTTAGCTTTGAAGTTAGCATAGGGATTAGGGATAGCATTAGGGGTTACAGTTAAGGTTAACATTAGGGTTATGGATAGCCTTAGGGTTGGCATTATGGACAATGCTAGGTTTAAAATTAGGGTTAGGGATAGCATCAAGGTTA
This sequence comes from Glandirana rugosa, assembly GCA_018402905.1. NCBI lineage: Eukaryota > Metazoa > Chordata > Amphibia > Anura > Ranidae > Glandirana > Glandirana rugosa. The sequence goes on along the minus strand of BLSH010025079.1, from coordinate 164,756 downwards.
TCTAAAAGGATAGCATTAGGGGAGGTGTTAGGGTTAGTATCAGGGACAGGGTTAGGGTTAACACTAGGGTTAAAATTATTATATTATAATAATAGAGTTAGCATTAGGGTTAATATTAAGGTTAGCATTTGGGTTAATATTAGGGTTAGCATTAGAGATAATATTAGGGTTAGCATTAATGTTAGCATTAGGGATAATATTAGCGTTAGCATAAGGGAAAATATTAGGCTTAGCATTAGGAATAATATTAGGATTAAGATTAGGATTAGGGATTGCATTAGTGTTGGCATTAGGGTTATCTTTAGGCAATCCCTGAAAACCCATCTTTTCAGAGGCCTACCCCGCCTCTAGCTAATAAACTGTACTTTTTCTTTATCCATTCCACAGTTATCACCTTTTGTATTACTGGACCTTCCCTTTTAGAGTGTAAGCTCTAAAGAGTAGGGCCCTCTGATCCCTATTGAATTGTACTGTCTGCCTCCATTCTCCATCCCAAATCCTGTATAATAATATTTAGGGTTAACATTAGAGTTAAGGTAAGTGTTAGGATTGGCTTTGTTTTTCAACAACGCCGAAGATTTGCATGCCGAATAAAGCTAATTTCACCTAAGAAGTCTGTATGGTGAAATTTAATTTCAAGGAACTGTCGGGCAAAAGTGAAATTGGTATTTTTGCTGTGTAAAAGTCTTGTAAAAATCACTCTGGTCATCCTTATTGCCTTAATGCTCGCTGTGATTTTGCCCTGCTCATGGTGCTGGTGGTTTATACACAGAGCTGCTTATATAGTGTGTAGACCATATCATTGGTCACATTTCTGGTCTGTATACAAGGCCTTCCCTGAGCACATGGTGGATTTCATTCCAGTAATGCCATTTAAGCCAATGGTTGTCAACTTGCAAAGGATTCGGCCCATAATGTCTCCAAAGGGCTGCATTTAATATTTATTACGTGTAATCAGTGGCGGCAGGTGCTCCATTTTTTTTTTTTGGGGGGGGGCAAGCAAACCCTCCATGCCACCAGCCCTGCACTTACCCCATCTAGGTCGTGGACGGCTTCATCGGCTTCTCCTCCCGGCCAATCTTGTCTTAGGGCCAGAATGGCCGGAAGGAGAAGCAGGGAGACAATAGAGAATGTTGATACGCTAATGTCACAAGTGGGTGGGCTCAGGGCTCAGAGTCCACCCTCTTTGAAGCCAACTAGAGTCTCAGTCTCTAATCATGTGCTTAAATATGTGTCCGGCGCCCCGCATGGAGATTAGGGGCCGGTGCATAGAGATTGGGGGGGCAGCGCACCTACGCCCCTTACAAACCGGCTACCGCTGCATGTAATGCTACAGAAAACTGTCATGAACTGAAGACTTACTAATGGAAATGGTCAGAGATCTACTAGAGTGGTTGGAGACTGAAGTCATGCTATAGGAGACCATCAGAAAATAGGGACATGTTGCGTGAGACCACTGGACTTTACCACAGCTAAGGGACCCTTTACAAATCAATGCTCCCTCTACTGACTTCTGCGACCCAAGGGACACGCTTCAAACACAAGGGGCCACGGGTTTGCTACCACGAATTTAAGCACACTAAGGGCATGTTCACACCAGCCACTGTTTTACAACTGCTGTGTGGTGTGATGCACTGACGCCACTGCAGTAATGATGAGCTGATCATTTTTTTTAATGAACCTTTTTGAAATGTTACACTGTGATATTCATTATGTTCTATGGGCCGCCACACGGTATGAGGCAGCAACTAGCTTCGTAATGCGTTGCACTGGAAAAACATGCCTTATTTTCAGTGCACACCACTTGCACACCACCAAAATGCAGTGGAGTGAACTGGCCACATAGAGGTCAAGGAATTTGCCTTGTCTTGCAGTGGCACTGGGCTGGAATAGCTGCCCAGAGCACCCAGTGTGAACAAGCCTTAAGACTACAATAGCCTACAACTTTTGATAGCACAAAGCATTAACATGCACTTCCCAAATGTATGCTTAATACAATACCGAAATAGTATGACTTGTATAGCTATTGGCACATTAGTGGCTCTTTACAAGCCATCGCTGGGCTGTACTTTTATAAATTCTTATTGCCTGATTGTTATGCTGATTCAACGTCCTCAGTGTCTTCTGAGCCATTGATCCAGGAGGCAGACGGTTCTCACTTCAATAGCTGAGTGCTTTTTCCAAGCCAGTGACTGAATATGCTGAGGCCAGAAATGGCAAGGGAACTAGTATTAATAGGAGATCAGCAATAATTTAAGCTGAATTCCATAAATAACTTCTGGAGCTCAGTTGCTGCTCACAATGGTCTCAGTTCCTTCAAGAGCAGAGTCGCTGGAACTTCAAAGCCTGGGGCGGGGCTTCCCCTTTCTTCTGCCCATTCTCAGAAGCCTTTGTATTATGTGAACTCAGTCACAAAATACAAAGGCTTCTGTGAATGGGCAGCTGAGGGGCACAGCTGCTGTGTGTGTGCTTCTCTCCCCTGAAAGCCAGAGTGTGTCCTCCGAGAGTGCAATAAACTTGTCACTTATAAGTAATAGGAATAAGTCCCACAGATGACATGCACCTAATCGAACTTAACTCATAGTGCGCTTGCACTTTTTTCAAAGTTGCTGAATTCCTGGAATTCGGCTTTAATGGCTGTGTTTAGCATTACTGGTTCTTTAATCACAAGATCAAACTTCACTGGCACTGAATTTCTCGAAAAATTTTCTTGTGTGTCCCGGATAGTAAACCACCTCATAACTCCTAACCATTCTTCTACCTGAACCCATACAAGAGACCTGTAATGAGAGCAATATGAGGCGACTATTTCTGACCTACAGTTGTGCTCATAAGTTTACATACCCTGGCAGAATTTATGATTTCTTGGCCATTTTTCAGAGAATATGAAAGATAACACAAAAACTTTTCTTTCACTCATGGTTAGTGTTTGGCTGAAGCAATTTATTATCATTCAACTGTGTTTACTCATAATGACAACAGAAACTACGCAAATGACCCTGATCAAAAGTTGGTGAAAAACCCTGGTGATTTTGGTCTGATAACATGCACACAAGTTGACACAAAGGGGTTTGAATGGCGTTTAAAGGTAACCATCCTCACCTGTGATCTGTTTGCTTGTAATTAGTGTGTATGTATAAAAAGTCAATGAGTTTCTGGACTCCTGACAGACCCTTGCATCTTTCATCCAGTGCTGCACTGACGTTTCTGGATTCTGAGTCAGGAAGAAAGCAAAATAATTGTCAAAGGATCTGCAGGAAAAGGTAGTTGAACTATAAAACAGGAAAAGGAATATAAAAAGATGTCCAAGGAATTGAGAATGCCAATCAGCAGTGTTCAAACTCTAATCAAGAAGTGGAAAATGAGGGGTTCTGTTGAAACCAAACCACGGTCAGGTAGACCAACTAAAATTTCAGCCACAACTGCCAGGAAAATTGTTCAGGATGCAAAGAAAAACCCACAAATAACTTCAGGTGAAATACAGGACTCTCTGAAAACATGTGGTATGGCTGTTTCAAGATGCACAATAAGAAGGCACTTGAAGAAATATTGGCTGCATGGTCGAGTCGCCAGAAGAAAGCCATTACTACGCAAATGCCACAAAGTATCCTGCTTACAATACGCCAAACAGCACAGAGACAAGCCTCAAACCTTCTGGCACAAAGTCATTTGGAGTGATGAGACCAAAATTGAGCTTTTTGTCCACAACCATAAATGCTAAATTTGGAGAGGAATCAACAAGGCCTGTGAAACACAGAGGTGGATCGGAGGTGGATCGCTGATGTTTTGGGGATGTGTGAGCTACAAAGGCACAGGAAATTTGGTCAAAATTGATGGTAAGATGAATGCAGTATGTTATCAAAAAATACTGGAGGAACATTTGCATTCATCAGCCAGGAAGCTGCGCATGGGACGTACTTGGACATCCCAACATGACAATGATCCAAAACACAAGGCCAAAACGACCTGTCATTGGCTACAGCAGAATAAAGTGAAGGTTCTGGAGTGGCCATCTCAGTCTCCTGACCTCAATATCATTGAGCCACTCTGGGGAGATCTCAAACGTGCAGTTCATGCAAGACAGCCCAAGAATTTCCAGGAACTGGAGGCTTTTTGCCAAGAGGAATGGGCAGCGTTACCATCTGAGAAGATAAAGAGCCTCATCCACAAATACCACAAAAGACTTCAAGCTGTCATTGATCTTAAAGGGGGCAATACATGGTATTAAGAACTGGGGTATGTAAACTTTTGATCAGGGTTCAATTGGGTAGTTTCTGGGTCATTATAATTTAAAAAGAGTAAACATAGTTGATTGATAATAAATGGCTTCAACCAAACACTAACCATGAGTGAAAGAAAGATTTTTGTGTTATCATTTATATTCCCTGAATATATTATAAATTCTGCCAGGGTATGTAAACATATGAGCACAACTGTACTCCAAAAAAGTGCTTTAAAGCAAAACAAAAACTTTAATGTAAATATATTCCTCAATAGGCGCAAATTATTTAAATCCACTCTGTGTGCACCAAATGCTTTTTCAAACCCAGATACTGCCTTGTAAAAGTAGCAATGACATCATCACTGTGCTGTACATAGCCTGTGCAGAGAGCAGAGCTGTGGGAGGGGCCTGTCAGGCTCCACCCACTACAGGCTGCCTACAGCAAACTACAGGAGCGGGGCTGAGACCAGACCAGTCACCCTGCACAAGGAGAGAGAGCAACAGTGACCGGTCTTTATTCACTTGCTGCAAAATCATGTACCTGGTACGTGATTTGAACTCAAGTGGTTGTACCGGAAATGATGCCTGCAGCTGCAGTCATCACCCCAGTACCTTTTTTTAGAGCCAACAGTCATCTCTCTTGTAATAGCAATCCGAGCGGCTAACTGGCCACTCGATTGCTATTACAGGCAGCAGGAGGAGACCTCCCCTCCCACTGCTTTCACCCCCCCCCTCCCGCCGTCTTCCGTAACTCTGGGCTCTCCCATCTCACCGGGAAACCCGAGCTACTAGCCGGCACGAATCAGCTTTGATCGGGTCTCAGCTATGGTAACCCAGAAGCGATGACATGACATCCAGTTTACCTGGATTTCAATGACACCGTTTTTTGAAAATCAAAAGTATTCAAAAAGGCAGATTTTGGCATTTTGAATGTTTTCAAGTACAGAGGAGCGATTTGGGGGTCTTATTGACCCCCAAATCCCTCCATAAAGAGTACCTGTTTGCATTCCTTGTGACAGCAATAAAAGTGATCAAAAAAATTTAAAGCAACAGTGTAAAATAAAATAAATGAATAAAAAAAAAAAATTTAAGTGCCCCCGTCCCCCTGTGCTAGTGCGCAAAAGCGAACGCGTGCGCCGGTCCCTCATGCACGCAAACAGTAATCGTCCCACACATGTGAGGTATCGCCGCAAACATCGGATCATGGGCAGTAATACTAGCACTAGACCTCCTCTGTAAATTTAAAATGGTAATGTGTAAAGGCTTTTAAAGCGTCACCTGTGCGTTTTTTTTTTTTTTGCATTAACATTTTTAAAAGTGTATTTTTTTCCCACAAATACCGTGTGACATGAAAAATTGCAAAACCCAACAATGTATTCTCTAGGGCCTCTGCTTTAAAAAAATGTATAATGTTTGGAGGTTATAAGTAGAATATAGGAAAGTATGTGGACAAGCCCAGGATTACCCAGAACATTAGCATATGGCACCAACATACCTTAAATATCAATACAGAGAACAATGGAAGGGGGATGCAGGACTTTAAACAAGCCAATTATACACATTCATAAAACAACATAAATTAAAACAAAATATTTTTTTGAATCAGATAAAAATTGCTAAAAACATTGAATCCAAAGCATCAACATCCATTAAGGACAAAGAGCACTTCTTTTTATGGGTTAAATTGCTGTTTCCACTCTTATTGTTGATGTGTTTCGCCATAAGGCTTCTTCAGGAAAAGGCGTGGTATAGTTGCTACTAAACAGATAAAAGATATATGTCAAAAAATGCAACTGAATATACTTATATGTATCAAACAAGTTTACAGCTGTATAATAAAGATAAGGATGCATCACACCACCCAGGTCATGAACAACTCCTTACCTTTAAATTTGTCCTTTATTAGCTTCATTACCCCATCACATTGAGGTAGGACTCCTTTTCTTGGGAACTTGTATCTAGATGGTGTGATGCATCCTTATCTTTATTATACAGCTGTAAACTTGTTTGATACATATACAGTGCCTTGAAAAAAAAGTATTCATACCCCTTGAAATTTCCCACATTGTGTCATGTCACAACCAAACACATAAATGTATTTTATTGGGATTTTATGTGAGAGACCGACACAAAGTGGCACATAATTGTGCAGTCTAAGGAAAATGATAAATAATTTTCAACATTTTTTTACAAATAAATATGTAAAAAGTGTGGTGTGCATTTGTATTCAGCCCCCTTTACTCTGATACCCCTAAACTCTAGTGGATCCATTTGCCTTCAGAAGTTGCCCAATTAGAAAATAGTCCACCTGTGTGTAATTTAATATCAGTATAAATACAGCTGTTCTGTGAAGTCCTCAGAGGTTTATTAGAGAACCTTAGTGAACAAACAGCATCATGAAGGCCAAGGAACACACCAGACAGGTCAGGCATAACGTTGTGGAGAAGTTTAAAGTAGGGTTAGGTTATTCAAAAATATCCCAAGCTTTGAACATCTCACAGAGCTCTGTTCAATCCATCATCTGAAAATGGAAAGAGTATGGCACAACTGCAAACCTAACAAGACATGGCCGTTCACCTAAACTGACAGGCCGGGCAAGGACAGCATTAATCAGAGAAGCAGCCAAGAGGCCCATGGTAACTCTGGAGGAGCTGCAGAGATCCACAGCCTAGGTGGGGGAAATCTGTCCACAGGGCAACTATTATTCCACACATCTGCCCTTTATTGTGGAAATAAAGCCATAAGAAGTCCCATTTGCAGTTTGCGAGAAGCCATGTGGGGGACAGAGCAAACATGTGGAAGAAGGTGCTCTGGTTAGATGAGACTAAAATTGAACTTTTTGGCCTAAAAGCAAAAAGCTATGTGTGGCAGAAAACTAACACTGCATATCACCTTGAACACACCATCCCCACCGTGAAACATGGTGGTGGCAGGATCATGTTGTGGGGATGCTTTTCTTCAGCAGGGACAGGGAAGCTGGTCAGAGTTGATGGGAAGATGGATGTAGCCAAATAGAGGGCAATCTTAGAGAAAAAGCTGCTAGAGTCTGCAAAAGACTTCCAGCAGGACAACGATCCTAAACATACAGCCAGATCTACAATGGAATGGTTTAGATCAAAGCATATTCATGTGTTAGAATTTCCCAGTCAAAGTCCAGACCTAAATCCAATTGAGAATCTATGGCAAGACTTCAAAATTGCTGTTCACAGACGCTCTCCATCCAATCTGACAGAGCTTGAGATATTTTGCAAAGAAGAATGGGCAAAAATTTCACTCTAGATGTTGAAAGCTGGTAGAGACTTCCCCAAAAAGACTTGCAGCTGTAATTGCAGCGAAAGGCGGTTCTACAAAGTATTGATTTAGGGGGGCTGAATACAAATGCACGCCACACTTTTCACATATTTATTTGTAAAAAAAATTGAAAACCATTTATCATTTTCCTTCCACTTCACAATAATGTGCCACTTTGTGTTGGTCTATCACAGTGGTTCTCAACTCCCACCAACAGGCCAGATTTTAAGTATTACCTTGGGGAGATGCAGACTAGAATACTGCAATGACTGAGCAGCAAATTATATCACCTGTGATGCATTTCAGTTATCCTGCAAACCTGGCCTGTTAATGGGTCCCGAGGACCGGAGTTGAGAACCACTGGTCTATCACATAAAATCCCAATAAAATACATTTACGTTTTTGGCTGTAACATGACAAAATGTGGAACATTTCAAGGGGTATGAATACTTTTTCAAGGCACTGTATATATATTCAATTGCATTTTTGACATATATCTTTTATCTGTTTAGTAGCTACTATACCACGCCTTTTCCTGAAGAAGCCTTAAGGCGAAACATGTCGGAAAAAGCGTGGAAACAGCAATGTAACCCATAAAAAATAGCGCTCTTTATCCTTAATGGATGTTGATGCTTTGGATTCAATGTTTTTAGCTTTTTTATGTGATTCAATAAACATTTTGTTTTAATTGATGTTGTTGAAATATGAATATGTATAATTGGCACGTTTAAAGTCCCGCGTCTCCCTTCCATTGTTCTCTGTATGGGGTTTATAAGTCATTTTCTAGCAAAAAAAAAAAAGATTTTCACATGTATGTGCCAACAAATGCCCAGCCTTCAAGTGATTATTACAGGAAGCTCCTCCACAGGGAAAGAGTCACACTGGATTACTGCTCAGATCTGGAAGAAATACACAAAGCACACCAAGATTCAAGAAGGCTACACATGAATTTTTTTATTTAGACAATAACTGCTTATTCTTGTTCAGCTTTTTAATCAGTGGCCTGAAACAAGCAGCAAGTATATATTTACTGTAAATCTGCAGCCCCTATTGATGTAATATAAACCATTGCAGCTCTACAAGCTTGCTAAGACAATAAAGACATATATAAATGAGAGAAGGAAAGGTTGGCGATGTGACTTAGCCTGGAGCTGGGGTGTATGGCTCTTCCTTCCTTACCCTCCCTGCTGCTGACATATGCTATATGTGCCATTGCTCTGAATTACTGCGCTGCAATAAAAAAGAATTACTGAACGCTACTGACAGCTAAGCCATGCATTACCCTAATTCCTTACTGAGATATTGCAGTCAAACATAAAAGTGTACTATTTAAGTATCCAAACCCCAAACCAAAAAGGTAATAAATTGCAGCTTATCAGTCCTTGGATGTGGAGGCTGCATTCATTTTCTTTTTTCCTTTTTTTCCAATTTGTTTTCACATGACGATCCTGCCAATAACACAAAAAAATGGAAGACCTCTACCCGTGCCACATTGCAAATATAGAATACAAAAATAATTTTCAAGAACAAGTCTCACAGCTTATGGACTTTACTGGCACCCACACAACACTGAGTTGAAATTTATAAAAATTTTAAATCTTTATTGTATACATTTTATAAAAGACACATAGTGTCAAAAATTCATAAAATATAAAAACAATACACATGATACACAGGTCCTTCTTAGGACCACTATACATACACCTCCTGATTATATGTGATACAGTTTACAAAAACCGTTGAGGGTGTGTGCATATTTAATTCCCTGGTCAACGCGTTTCTCTTGTTGCGTCGCTTCCTCAGGACCAACATTGAAAAGAATCATTAATCAAAATGGTGGAGAATCACAGAAACGTCTGGGGGGGGGGGCAGACACAGGGGTCAAGGCTTCCTACTCTATCCCAAGATATAATGAGTAAGGATGAATATATCCCTGACCAGTCTGAAGTTTGCATAGATCTCTAGCATGGAGGGGCCAGACATGCAGGTATCACCAGATGCCGACGTGAACTTACATTTATGAGTCTTTCTTAAAACAGGTTTGGAAACTTCCCAGGAATAGCTAGTCTATAACATGCCAATAGATCTATCTAAATGTTCCCTGATGTTTCCGTGATGTTTTTGCCTGCCCATTTACACCGGCAGAAGTGACAATAACACACTTCCTGCCCTACAGTGACAACGCTTGCTGTACTGTATCAAGACAACCATTCAAGACAAAGCAAGGTCCATAAAGACATGGATGAGCAAGTTTGGTGTTTAGGAACTTGACTGGCCTGCACAGATTCCTGACCTCAACACCTTTGGGATGAATTAGAGACTGCGAGCCAGGCCTTCTAGTCCAACATCAGTGCCTGACCTCACAAATGCACTTCTGGAAGAATGGTCAAACATTCCCATAGACACTCCTAAACCTTGTGGACGGCCTTCCCAGAAGAGTTGAAGCTGTTATAGCTGCAAAGGGTGGGCCAACTCAATATTGAACCCTACGGACTAAGACTGGGATCCCATTAAAGTTCATGTGCATGTAAAGGCAGGCGTCCCAATACTTTTGGCAATATAGTGTATAATCATACGGCACACCAAGCAGGTAGATGTTCCATCAAAAGCCATGTTCATGTAAACACAGAGAGTACCCGATGGAGGTGCATAACATTTTCCTGTAAAAGAATCAAGCTTCAGTCTTTGGTTGGTGTTTGAAAGGTTCCCTATACATGGATTGACAGGTGCACTTTAGACAATTCAGGTGCAGATGTCAAAGTGACTGCTATGAGCGATGAGTCTTTAATTGGTGACTACAACGATTATCATTTCATTTGAGATAAAAGGCAACAATTGACAAACACGCAACTGTGCAGACAGAAGGCTGCTTATATTCTAGCATTCACGACACGAGTGCAGGGGGGGTAGAGGGAAGGCAGTTGACAGTTTTGCGTGGTTACCGTTGCTGGGAAGAAAACTTTATATTGTCAATAAAAATGGAAAACAATTGAATATGGAAAAAGAAGATGAGAAGAAAAAAAAAAAAACAACATTCAAATTGTTACACATATTGGTGCACTAGAATATGGCAATATACAATATAAGTGTATGGATTCACTAGAGACCTGTGACATCACCGAGATTGTATCCAATGTCTTTTCTGGAGACCAGTGACATTTCTGAGGATGCAATCAATCAATTTACTAGAAACTAATGACATCACTGAGAATGCAGCCTATCCATATACTAGGGGCCGATGACATCACCAAGAATGCAGCCTATCCATACACTAGAGACCAATAACATCACAGAGAATGCAGCCTATCAATACACTAGGGACCTATGACATCACCGAGAATGCAGCCTATCCCTACACTAGAAACCATTCAAACCAATCACATCACTGAGAATGCAGCCTATCCATACACTAAGGGCCAGTGACACCATTGTGAATGCAGCCTATCCATACACTAGGGGCCAATGACATCACTGAGAATGCAGCCTATCCATTCACTAAGGGCCAGTGACACCACTGTGAATGCAGCCTATCCATACACTAGGGACCTATGATATCACCGTGAATGCAGCCTATCCATTCACTAAGGGCCAGTGGCACCACTGTGAATGCAGCCTACCCATACACTAGCTGCCAATGACATCACAGAGAATGCAGCTTATCCATACACTATAGGTCAATGACATCACTGAGAATTCAGCCTATCCATACACTAGGGGCCATCACAGAGAATGCAGCTTATCTATACACTAGAAACCAATGACATCACTGAGAATGCAGCCTATCCATACATTAGGGGCCAATTACATTACTGAGAATGCAGCCTATCCTTACACTAGGGACCAATGACATCACAGAGAATGCAACCAATCTATACACTAGGGACCAATGACATCACAGAGAATGCAGCTTATCCATAAACTAGGAACCAATTAAATCACTGAGAATGCAGCCTATCCATTCACTAGCTGCCAATGACATCACCGAGAATGCAGCCTATCCATACACTAGGGGCCAATGACATCACTGAGAATTCAGCCTATCCGTACACTAGGGGCCAATGACATCACTGAATATGCAGCCTATCCATACACTAGGGACCTATGACATTACCATGAATGCAGCCTATCCATACACTCAGGGCTGGTGTAAGGACTTTTGACACCCTAGGCAAAACCTCATTTTGCTGCCCCCTTTGGCTCCGGACCGGACTCCACCCCCTTTGTGCTGTCCATGTATACGATGGAGGCGGCAGAGGTAGAGATTTTTTCAGCGCCTCTCTACCTATTTCTTTGGCCGTGGTCCACAGGCCCACACCTGTGCCTCTGGACCCAGCCTAAAGACAAATAATGGCAGCACCGGGTCGCTTCCTCATGCCAACCATGGTCCGCAGGTATATGGACAGGCTGGGGTAGTATATGGACAGGCTGGGGTAGTATATGGACAGGCTGGGGTAGTATATAAACAGGCTGGGGTAGTATATGGACAGGCTGGGGCAGTATATGGACAGGGGCTTGGCTCCCTGGGGTAGAGCCGGCCCTACATACACTAGGGACCAATGACATCACTGAGGATGCAGCCTATCCATACACTAGGAACCAATGACATAACTGAGAATGCAGCCTATCCATACATTAGGGGCCAATGACATTACTGAGAATGCAGCCTAACCTTACACTAGGGACCAATGACATCACAGAGAATGCAACCTATCCATACACTAGGGACCAATGACACCACAGAGAATGCAGCTTATCCATACACTAGGAACCAATGACATCACTGAGAATGCAGCCTATCCATTCACTAGCTGACAATGACATCACCGAGAATGCAGCCTATCCATACACTAGGGGCCAATGACATCACTGAGAATTCAGCCTATCCATACACTAGGGGCCAATGCCATCACCGAGACTGCAGCCTATCCATTCACTATGGGCCAATGACATCACAGAAAATGCAGCTTATCCATACACTAGGAACCAATGACATCACTGAGAATGCAGCCTATCCATTCACTAGCTGACAATGACATCACCGAGAATGCAGCCTATCCATACACTAGGGGCCAATGACATCACTGAGAATGCAGCCTATCCATTCATTATTGACCAATGATATTAATGAGAATGCAGCCTATTCATTATTTATTGACCAATGACATCACTGGAAATGTACCCTATCTAATTACAATATTCCATAGTCCATATTCCCATCGCACACGTTCCTGAAACAAGCTCTAAATGTATTGGGTGCTGCAGCGACAACCAGCTGGTTACTGGTACCAATATGACATGTGAATATTCGCCAGCACACCAAGGATCCTTGATTTCGTCCAAGTGGTTTTTACTTAAAGAGTGATCACATCACAAACAGTGTGGTGCAAGGTTTCGGAGCCATGCAGAACCCCTTCATGCCTGACGAAGGGGTCCTGCGTGGCTCCGAAACGTTGCACCACACTGTTTGTGATGTGATCACTAAATGAAAACAGTTTGGACGACAACAAGGATCCTTAGGGTGCTGGTGAATATTCACAGATTCATTACAAAATTACAAGACACCAGTGACATCACTGTGAGTGAAGACTATCATATACTAGAGACTAGTGACATCACTGAGGATACAGCCTATCCATTGATTATTAACCAGTGACATCACTGGGAATGTACGCTATCTAATTACAAGACACCGGTGACATCACTGAGAATGCAGCTATCCACTCACTAGAGACAAATGACATCATTGTGACACGCAACACTATTTTTAAAGCCCTGAAGTAGTTGTACATTTAAAGTGTGCAGTAGGTACACTTTAAATGAAGGTATGGGATAAAATCGTGCAATGTAAATATATATTTTTCTTTTATATAACAGAAATGACAGATCACAGTTTAATATGGCAGGAGTAAAATGTAAGCAGGTAAATGGGTGGAAGAAGTGTTAATGCTGTAACAGGAGTCGGTATTTACAGAAAAGCCATTAGCATGAGTTAATCAGGCAGCGCAGAACACAAGACCCGATGTTTTATTTTGTAGGGATGGAAAGCGAAGAGACATACAAGGCTTTAGAAAATTACTGCTGTCATCCCGGGAGATGAAGACAGGTTTAGGAGAGAAGAGTGAGAGGTGTGTGTTTGTCATGCTGGTAGGAATAAATGGGAGAGTGGCAGGTATACAGAAACTCTGAGAATATTAGAAAATCTTCCCTGCCTTCTATTTTCTTTCTGACTTTTTTTTCTTCTTTACTTAAAGCAGAAATCCAACTAAATACATACAGGGGGAAATGCATTACAAGCCAAGATATTTGTCATTCTGGTCAGTCGGTCCCGGGATTCACACACCCCTTCTGCTCTGCATGGCCAGTAGTATTGTGGTAGCACCAGGGCCAGGACAAGGGGTGGGCAGGAGGGGAAGCCATGGGCACAATGGTTTATTGCAGGGATCTGGTTGCCCTGACCCTAACCCTGAGGGAAGGGAGGGCACAGTTTGGCATCTTTTCCCTGTGAGCTGGATGGCCTTGTCCCGGCACTGGGTAGCACTATGTATTATGGCAGATTTGCAGCTCCCTGAGTCCCCTGCATGCTCTTTGGACAATAAACAATGGTCACATGGTTGACTCGGTCCTCCATGTGTTCTCCTCCCCTTGTAAGATACCTACCTTTCTTCCCATTCGACCCCCAGTGCCTGAAATGTGTTACACTGATTGTGATGTACAATAATCTTCTATAGAGCCTGGCAGTGCAAATTCTCCAATGCTTGTCATATGCATGGCCACTTTGTGACAAACCCACCCACTTTAACCACCTGCCGCCCAGCCATTACATTAAAGCAGCAGGACAGCGACTTCCTGAGCGTGGGAGGGCTTATCAAAACATCCTCACTGCTCTTGTGTGCCCTCTCAGGTGTGCAGCAGTGCACTTTGTGATCACTGTATCCTTTGGAACAGAGCGGCTCACAGATCAGGTTACAGGGCCAATTTCATTGGTCCTGTACCATGTGATCTCTGTGACCAATCAGAGCAATCACACTTGTAAACGTTGCAGCCTTTGATTTGTTTCCTCTTATAGGTTTTATAACAGGAACTTTTTTTTAGTACTCACCGATACCAATTACCGATACCTACTGCAACTGTTTTGTTTATACTTCAGCTGTCAGCAGTGGTACAACGCATTAAAAAGTTATTTACAAATTAATTACATGTTTTTTTTTTAAATGTTGTGCTTTTTTCCATGTAAAACATGTAAGTATCTGTTAAAGGTGTAAAAATATTAGCAAACAAAAAACGTTTTAATTATTAATAGTTTACAAAATAGAACTGAAAAAAAAATCAGCAGGAAAATAACAATTAAATGGAGGAGAATAAGGAGTTAATTAAGGCTGATTCAAGTCAATTAAGGGTTAATAAGGGGTTAAACAGAGGAACATTTAATAAAAAATCAGACAAAAATAAATTTTTGTTTTACTTGATAGGTTGCTTTAAACTGACATCATCTGCAGATCAAAGTTCCTCCCTTTGATTTGTAGATGAATAAACAGGAAGAAACAAAAAGAAACAATCTTTCGTTTTTCAATGGCTGAGCAATGTTGTTGCTTTTTTTTTTATCTTAACAGCTCCAATTGCCGGGAGTTCATTTAGACTTCAGCTGTCAACAGGGGAACCCCACTGGCAGCTGAATCAGTCATCGGTTGATAAGGACGCAGCAGCCCCGCTTCTAAACAACCAATAATTGCCGGCTTTTTTTTACATTTCAGCTATCAGTGGGGAAATCCCGCTGAAAGAACTGAGCCTAAAAGTATCAGTTTCAGGTATCAGAGCATTTGCAGGAGTACCGATACTCGTGCACATGCTTAATATCGTCACCGATACCGGTATCGATATTGGTGTGACCCTAAAAAAAAGAATATATGTATATATGTGTTCCGCGCAAACGGATAATTTTATACTCTTAGAGCTGCTGCCTCCACCAAACTCCACAAAAAGTGTAGTTGATTAATACAGCCCAAATTAAGGTGGGTATGGTGCTGCTCTGTATTAGTAACCCATAATTTCCAGGATGCTGGTAAATAAAGTGAAGACCAAAACAGGGTGTGAAGCTCCTTCCAGGAGGTACCGCCACTCTTCCAGAGCCGACTTGATCGCCAATAATTCCCTGTCACCGACATCGTAATTCCTCTCTGGTGGTGAAAGTTTCCTGGAGAAGAAGGCAATGGGATGGAGCGAAGCCTCTGGGCCTCGTCTCTGTGAGAGGACTGCTCCTACTGCCGTCTCAGAAGCGTCCACTTTTAAGGTCTACAGTAATGCAGGGTCATGGTGTTTGACCATGGGTGCAGACGTGAACAATTTCTTGAGACGGGAGAAGGCCTCTTGGGCCTCAGGAGTCCAGCGGAATCGTGAGTCCTGCTTGATGAGCCGGGTTATTGGGGTAATGACTGCCGAAAACCCCTTGATGAATTTCTGATAGAAATTTGCAAACCCAACAAAGCGCTGGACTCCCTACTTGTCAACTGGAGCGGGCCAGTTCAGGATGGCCGAGACCTTATGCGGATCCATGGTGATTCCAGAGGTGGAGATGTTGAATCCCAGGAATGAAATGCTGGTGCACTCAAAGGCACATTTTTTTGCCTTGGCATAAAGGCCATGTAATCTGAGGCAGGTAAGCACGCTCTTTACGTGCCCGCGGTGCTCTTCTAGTGAGGGAGAGAAAATCAGTATGTCGTCCAAGTAGACAACTACAAACTGATCCAGGAAGTCTCGGAAAATATCATTCACCAAATGCTGAAAGATCGCAGGGGCATTGCACAGTCCGAAGGGCATCACGAGATACTCGTAATGCCCGAACCGAGTTCGGAAGGCCGTTTTCCACTCATCCCCTTCACGGATGCGGATAAGGTTGTACGCCCCACGTTAGTCCAACTTGGTGAAGACAGTTGCTGTTCCTAGTCTCTGGAAGAGTTCTGGGGCCAAAGGTAGTGAATACCAGTTCTTGACGGTGATTTGATTGAGCTCCCAGTAATCAATGCAGGGCCGGAGGGAATGGTCCTTCTTCTCCACAAAGAAGATACCGGCTCCTGCTGGTGAGGTAGATTGTCTGATGAAGCTTTTCTCTAGATTTTCATCCACCTCAGACAGGGGAAAGATCCAACCGAACGGGACCTCAGCTCCCGGCAGGAGGTTGGTCAGACAATTGTAGGGCCGTGCGGTGGGAGGGCGTCAGCCCCTTTTTTACTAAAGACGTCTAGGAACTCATGGTAAGGCGTAGGGATGGCCAGGCGGGATTCCTGGTCGACGTCAGTGTCCAGTCAGAGCATGGATGGAGGGTTTTCTTGAGGCTGTGGCAGACAGTGGTGAAGACAGTAGGAAGAGGAGAAGCTCACTTCACCAGTTGCCCAGTTAATCTGGGGATTATGGGTCCGGAGCCATGGGAGGCCTAGGATGACCGGGAACAGTGGGGACGTAATGACGTCCAATAATAGAAATTCTGAGTGTCCTCCCTCGGCCTTGGTGAACACAGGGGTGGTTTCCTGGGTAACCGTGCCAGATTTAATATTTGATCCATCGGCTAGCCGGATTACCATAGGATGTTCCTTGGGTCAGAGAGGTATCTGATGGTGCACTGCAAAAGAGAGGCAAACAAAACAGCTGCACGCACCAGAGTCAAGGATGGCCTGTACCGGGATAGTCCCGCCAGGAAGCTGCAGAAAAACAGAAAGTACAAGGTGAGCTTTATCACTGGGTGGGTACATCAGTCACTCAGGGCTAGTGGAGGTGCACTTGCCGGCCTTGGTGGAACAGTTTCTCACCAGGTGCCTGGGGCCTCCACAGTACAGGCACAGGTTCTGGGACATGCGTCTCTGATGTTCTTCAGACGTTAAAGACGGGCGAAGGAGCCTGATTTGCATGGGTTTGTGGTGGTCTAGTGGAACGGAGGAGGAGGATGCTGTACCAGGAGCTGGATAGCTAGGGACCCTGGGCATCATTCAGGTCAGACATGCAGGCCCTGCAGATCGCTCGGCTCTGCGTTCCCACAGACAACGGTATATCTGGATGGCCAGATTGATCAAGGCGTCTTTGAGCAAGAGACCCAGTCGGAATGGATAGCAGAGGGCCGCATCGTTCCAGGTGGTGTCTGCGCTCTAGCTCCGAAACTCTGACACATACTCTGACACTGGGTGGCGGCCTTGCTGTAGAGCGTGGAGGGCTGCCTCCGCCATGGCTGCCTGGTGGGGATCCTCATATAATTGAGCCATGGCCTGGAAGAACCGGTCCAGGCTGGTGGTCTCTGGGGCTTTCTGTTCCAGGAGGCAGTGTGCCCAGGCTTGTGGCTCTTCTAGGAGAAGGGAGATCACAAATCCCACTTTAGTGGCTTCCAGCGATAAGGTCCAGGGCTGGAGGGTAAAGTACAGTTCACAGGACTTGCGGAATTCCCCGGAACTTCCTGCGATCTCCTGAGAACCACTCTGGCATGGGCACCTTCATTTGGTAAAACCAAAATGGTGCGTGAAGCAGACTGGCCGGGACTGGCTTGTGCTGGCATGGAAAGCTCCTGTACTCTTCCTTCCAGGTGGTTGTAGCCCTCCTGTAAGTTCTTTACGGCTTGGGTGAGTCCCGCAAGATGTGCAGACAGCTCGTCCATAGGAGAGGTCCCTTGCGCAGACTCGGACATGGCTGTCTGTTGCTGTCACGTACCCGGTGGACGAGTCTGACTTATGCAGGGGATCACCTCTCTTGTGGCCCTGGTTCGAGAACCCCTGGTAGTGCAGATAGGGAGTTCAGGAGCACAAGGGGGCACAATGGTTGGACTGGGTCACTGGTATGTGAAGGTCCACTGAAGCTTGTGCTAAGCAGAAGAATGGTGGTGCAATCTCGGTCGGTATCAGGCTGGCGGTGCGGTACAGATGGAGCAGGCAGGTGGGTAGTTGGGTGCAAGCAAGATCGACAATGTGCGGGCAGCAGAGGTACAAAAGGATCAGGCAAAAGAGTAGTCATAGACAGGCCAGAGGTCAGGGCAGGCAGAAAGCAACAAGTCCAAGTAATGCCAGGGTCACAGGTACAGGAAGGTCTCTCAGAGTAAATACGGGGGTCACAGTTCACAGGAACGCTGTAGAATGGACAGCACTTGCTTCCTGGTGCTGTCTGCTTAAATGGCCGCTATTGGCGCCATTGTCGGCACATATGCGCACGCACACACACACGCGCGCATAGGAGCACACACACGCGCATAGGAGCGCGCAAATGCGCACAAATGCGCACAGACGCGCACACGCTACGTGCGCCCGCGCATAGGCGATCCAATGTCCCGGGATGGTTCATTACAAAAAGTGAGTACACCCCACAAGTGAAAATGTCCAAATTGGACCCAATTAGGCATTTTCCCTCCCCGGTGTCATGTGACTCATTAGTGTTACAAGGTCTCAGGTGTGAATGGAGAGCAGGTGTGTTAAATGTGGTGTGGAGCTCTCGCTCTCTCATACTGGTCACTAGAAGTTCAACATGGCACCTCATGGCAAAAGGATCTGAAAAAAAGAATTGTTGCTCTACATAAAGATGGCCTAGGCTATAAGAAGATTGCCAAGACCCTACAACTGAGCTGCAGCACGGTGGCCAAGACCATACAGCAGTTTGACAGGACAGGTTACACTCAGAACAGGCCTCGCCATGGTCGACCAAAGAAGTTGAGTGCACATGCTAAGCGTCATATCCAGAGGTTGTCTTTGGGAAATAGACGTATGAGTGCTGCCAACATTGCTGCAGAGGTTGAAGGGGTGGGGGGTCAGCCTGTCAGTGCTCAGACCATACGCCATACACTGCATCAAATTGGTCTGCATGGCTGTCGTCCCAGAAGGAAGCCTCTTCTAAAGATGATGCACAAGAAAGCCTGCAAACAGTTTGCTGAAGACAAGAAGACTAAGGACATGGATTACTGGAACCATGTCCTGTGGTCTGATGAGACCAAGATAAACTTATTTGGTTCAGATGGTGTCAGGCGTGTGTGGAGGCAACCAGGTGAGGAGTACAAAGACAAGTGTGTCTTACCTACAGTCAAGCATGGTGGTGGGAGTGTCATGGTCTGGGGCTGCATGAGTGCTGCCGGCACTGGGGAACTACAGTTCATTGAGGGAACCATGAATGCCAACATGTACTGTGACATACTGAAGCAGAGCATGATCCCCTCCCTTTGGAGACTGGGCTGCAGGGCAGTATTCCAACATGATAAAGACCCCAAACACACCTCCAAGACGACCACTGCTTTGCTAAAGAAGCTGAGGGTAAAGGTGATGGACTGGCCAAGCATGTCTCCAGACCTAAACCCTATTGAGCATCTGTGGGGCATCCTCAAACGAAAGGTGGAGGAGCGCAAGGTCTCTAACATCCACCAGCTCTGTGATGTCATCATGGAGGAGGGGAAGAGGACTCCAGTGGCAACCTGTGAAGCTCTGGTGAACTCCATGTCCAAGACGGTTAAGACAGTGCTGGAATAATAATGGTGGCTACACAAACTATTGACTCAATTTGGACATTTTCACTTAGGGGTGTACTCACTTTTGTTGGCAGCGGTTTAGACATTAATGGCTGTGTGTTGAGTTATTTTAAGGGGAGAGCAAATTTACACTGTTATACAAGCTGTACACTCACTACTTTACATTGTAGAAAAGTTCATTTCTTCAGCGTTGCCCCATGAAATGATATAATAAAATATTTACAAAAATGTGAGGGGTGTACTCACTTTTGTGAGATGCTGTAGATCTTTAGTTATCACTCAAGGGGTCACCAGCAGGAGGAAGGGTGGTCCTGATTCTCCTATATAGTTCATTAGTTATCACTAGAGGGGTCACGAGCAGGAGGAAGGAGGTCCTGATCCCCCTATATAGCTCTTTAGTTCTCACTAGAGGGGTCACCAGCAGGAGGAAGGAGGTCCTGATTCCCCTACCCCAGGGTTAGATGATGCTGGACGTCATCCAGGAAATGAGGCAAGCTTTAGGCCTCATACACACGGGCGTATCTTTAAAAATAAACAAAACGTCAGGCCCGACGTCAAGGAAAAAAAATCGGCGGTTTTCGGCGTTATGCGTCGGCGTCAATAGGCGTTTTTAAAAAAAAATCATCCCTCTGCTATTTTTCAACCTAAAAACGTTGGCGTCAAAAAAAACGCCGGAAAACGCCGGTACAATATTAGTTGGCGTTTGTTGGCGTTTTGAGGCGTCGGCGTCAAAAAACGCCAAAACGTTACAGCCTCGGAACGCGATGGCCGTGGGTTCTACTTTCAGCTCACTAACGCCAACGCCATCTACAGCTCAAAAACGCAGACGTTTTTATGGGGCCATTGACTAACATGGAGAGCTGCAAAAAATGCCAGAAAACGCCGGCGTCAAAAAACGTGTGTGTGTATGAGGCCTTAAACTCCCAGTATGCAGTGAAATCAAGCAATTTCAGTGCAGGAGAGGAGAATGTGCAACTGAAGGTGAGGCTACGTCCCACTTTAAGTTTACATCATGGAGGATTAATGTTATGGTTACAGCCAGGTGTAGTGTTAGGATTATAAGGAGGGTTAGAGTGAGGGTTAGGGCTACAGGGTGGGTTATTGTTGGGGTTAAGTTTACATTAGAGAGGGTTAGTGTTAGGGTTACAGAGAGAATTAGTGTTAGGGCAGTGGTTCTCAACTCCGGTCCTCGGGACCCCCCAACAGGCCAGGTTTGCAGGATAACTGAAATACATCACAGGTGATATCATTTGCTGCTCAGTGATTGCAGTATTCTAGTCTGCATCTCCCCAAGGTAATACATAAAATCTGGCCTGTTGGTGGGTCCCGAGGACCGGAGTTGAGAACCACTGTGTTAGGGTCAGTGTGAGGGTAAAGAAGGTCATTTTAGTAAATTAATCCTGGTTGCTGATGCTAACTGGTTTTTGAAGGTACAAGCTCCAGGGCAGTCATCATCTTCCAAATTCACTGATAACACCTATACTGATTGATAGTCCAGGCTCTATTAGCTGCATGCTTTGTCTAGACACCAGCATCTAAGTAGAGAAGCAAGGTTCAGGATGACAGCTCAGGAACCTGTACCTTTGAAGGCAAGTCAGCAATGGCAGCTCTTCTATTTATATTATGACAGGTTACCTTTAATATAAGGCAGACTTTATATGATTTTGCGTTTTTTTTTTTCGGATCCAAGCTAACTTCAACTTTATAGGAAAAATGCAAAAAGCCGATCTGTGATGTCTGTACATTTTTCACCTTTCAAAATGTTGTGATTTTCCTGCAATCACACAAATGGTTATAGTGCTAAATTGCAACTCTAAAATTTGATAATGGGCACATACCTCGAAATAGACATGAGCAACAAACTTCCCACATCGCAAGCCAATGTTGTTTTTCACTTAGTAAATAACCTTTAATATGCATGTGTCCAGACTTCAAGGCTGCGTTCATTTTTGCCAAGACAATGACATCTGACATTTCAGCTGGTGCAATGCAGTTGATCTACGATAAACTTACAGAAGAACTTTGGAATAAATGATACATTGCTTTAAAGTGATTGTAAACGATCACCTTGTAAAACAATCTATTCAATTTAAAATTGAAATGAAAGGCAAAAATGTTTCCATTTTTATTACAGGCGCTCATAAATTATACACACTAAAATAGCACTGCAACTCAGGTAACAATAAAGGTGTGTAACCGCGCTTTTTTAAAAGTCCATAGAAAAGTCCATAAAGCAAGGGGTGCAGGAAGTCTGCCCCTTGCTTTATGGACTTTTCTATGGACTTTTAAAAAAGCGCTGTTACACACCTTTATTGTTACCTGAGTTGCAGTGCTATTTTAGTGTGTATAATTATTAAATGTATATATTTTTCAGTTAAAACGGCAGCTTTTATAAGTCCCAGTGTTCAGTACTCAGTCCTATTTCTCAATTGATTAGGTGCTCCATATGCACTGATTGGTGCAAGTTGACTAGGTGCGCAGTCACATCACACTACTATTCAAACTTTACAGGTGCTATTTAGATAAAAATAGTGCCTGTAAAGCGCCCCAAAAATCCCCCCCCCCCCCGCCCCAATGTGAAAGCCAGAGTGCTTTCACACTGGGGCGGTGCGCTTGCAGGACTTTACAAAAAGTCCTGCAAGCAGCATCTTTGGGGCGGTGCGGTGAGCGGTGGTACACCGCTCCTCCACCGCCCCTGCCCTTTGAAAACAATGGCCAGTGCTTCCGAATCGGCTGCATACCGCCTCGGTAGCACGGTGCGCCGGCACTTTTAACCCCGTTTTAACCCCTTGTGGGGGGTTAAAAGCGCAGCGCACCCGTCTGCAGTAACATTGGTAAATCCCTGCTGAAACTAGCGGGGATTTACCGCTACCGCCCGCCCTAGTGTGAAAGTAATTGCATGGGGGAGGAGAAGCAGCAGCACACTGAGCTTAGCAGTGAAAGGCTGTGCATGGGGGGGGGGGGGGGTGTCAGGGCAAATCGGATCATTTGAGGAGAGCACACTGAGTTCCCAGCATAGCTAGAGAACTGTCCATGTTATGCTCCCCTGCTTAGTGTGGTCAGTTGTTAATAGGAAAACAGAGGGAATGGCAGGAACACCAGGGATTTCACACAAGGGAAGCAATACAAAGAGAACAGGATACTTTTTCATACATGTACATGGTACAGCAGGCACATATCAGGAATATGAAGTGCTGGGGTAACAAACGCTTTAAGAGACTGCAATAAAGTGACTATTAAAGAAAAAATGAGTGAACTGCTGAACATAAAATGGGGCAAAAAAAGCACTGTATCCTATTAGTGACCAATCATCATCATTATTTAATTTAAGTGATCACCATCAGGAGGAAGGAGGTCCTGATTCCTCTATGTAGAGCTTTAGTTATCACTGGAGGAGTCTCCGGTAGGAGCAAGGAGGTTCTGATCCCCCGATATAAATCTTTAGTTATCATTAGAGGGGTCACCAGCAGGAGGAAGGAGGTTCTGATTCCTCTATATAGATCTTTAATTCACTAGAGGGATCACCAGCAAGACAAAGGAGGTTCTGATTTCTCTATATAGATCTTTAGTTATCATTAGAGGGGTCTCTGGCAGGAGGAAGGATGCCCTGATTCCTCTATATCAGGGGTCTCCAAATTTTCTGACCAAAGGGCCGGTTTACTGTCCTTCAGACTTTGAGGGGGCCAGATTGAGGCTAGTGGGAGTAGGAAATTCCCTGACATCAATGGGAGTAAAGAATGCCCCATCATTGGTATTAGTGGGAGGAATAGTGTCACATAATTGGTATTAGTGGGAGGAATATTGCCCCATTGTTGGCATTTGGGGAAAAAATAGTACCCCATCATTGGTGTCATTGGGAGGAATAGTGCCCCATCATTGGTAACAGTGGGAAATATAGGGTCCTGCAGTTTTTGTCAGTGGCAAGAATAGTGTTCCTTCATTAGTGTCCGTGGCAAGAATAGTGCCCCATTGTTGGGCTCAGTGGTAGGAATAGTGCTCTATTGTTGATATCAGTGACAGGAATTATGCCCCATTGTTGGTGTAAAAGGCATTGTGCCTTGTATCAGTGGGAAGAATAGTGTCCCAAGGGCCTCATAATGGCACGCAAAGGGCCACATTCGGCCCCTGGGCCGCAGTTTGGAGACCACTGATCTATATAGATCTTCAGTTATCACTGGAGGGGTCAACAGCAGGAGGAAGGAGGCCTTGATTCTTCCATACAGATCTTTAGCGATCACTAGAGGGGTCACCAGCAGGAGCAAGGAGGTCCTGATTCCTCTATATAGATCTTTAGTTATCAGTAGAGGGATGGCCAGCAGGACCAAGGAGGCCTTGATTCTTTCATCTAGATCTTTAGTTCTCACAAGAGTGGTCACCAGCAGGAAGAAGGAGGTTCTGATTCCCCTATATAGATCTTTAATTGGACCTCATTTAAAATATTGTGTCCAGTTCTAGAGACCTCACTTACAAAAAGATATTGATAAGATAGAACAGGTCCAGAGGCGGGAAACAAAAATGGAGAATGGTCTGAGGGATAAAACATATCAGGAACGTAATATGTGCAGTCTGGAGGAAAGAAAAGACATGACTAAAACCTTTAAGGGTGTGGTATGGGGGCAGTATGTTCAATATGAAGCTACGATCAAGAACACGGGGATATGATCTCAAACTGGAAGAACAAAAAACTAATCTTAGAAAGTATTATTTTACTGAAAGAGTAGTTAATGCTTGGAATAGACTTCCAGCAGAGGTATTGAACAGTAAGTGGATTCAAACATGCTTGGGACAAACGTAGATCTTTATTCAGACAAAAACGTAACAAACAAAACAGAAGAAAACCATGTATAAATATAGAAAAATGGGGCAGACTCGATGAATCACTTAAACTTTTTTCTGCTGTCACTCCATGTTTCTATGAGTGGTCACTCTGGACAACAGCTTCATTCTTTTCATCATTTTATCCAGTTTTTCATATTATATTTTCAATGCATGCTACATTTGGATTTATTATTATTGTGACCTCTGAAAACAACTCATTTTGTAGTTTTTTACATTTTTTATATAAAATATAAACCATTTTAATGCATTGAAATGTGCTCCAGTCCTGTATCTACGTGTGTTCACCAGTGTTCCCGTTGTCCTCAGGCATGCTGTCTACCTGGTGGAGTACAGACAACGGGGCATATTCTGATTGGTTGGGCTTCCTAAGAAGGCAACCTGGTCTACTCCCAAGTTGGAATAAGCTTGTGGGTTCAACACTTTGCCACATCTCAGCATGACTTTGCTGTAGGCCTCGTTTTTCTAGACCTTCTTGAACTCCACCTGCCTAGACCTTGCTCTGATTCCTTACTATAAGTTCACTCCCTACTTTTGATGCTTAGCTATTACTGTAGCTATACTCCTGACTTTGCTCCTTTCTCTACCTTTGGTGCTATGTGTGACCATTTGGGTTGACTTTTGCCAGTTCTCTGACTTCTCTATGCCAGTGCTCTGATTCAATGCCTTTGTCTCATCCAGGGCCATCTTTAACACAGGGCAAAAGGGGCCACTGCCCTGGGCCCAGTCATTGATGTGGGGCCCAAGGCAACTTCCCCTTGAGCCTGCACTGCCCACAAATAGTTGATAAGTGGACACAAGGCTGAAAGTAAACATTTCTTTAAAATGTCTTTCTGTGTTGTACCTGAATTTCTTTTGTTTTTGTTTTTTTTTTGGGGGGGGGGGGGGGGGT
>BLSH010025079.1:115031-130281 GCA_018402905.1 Glandirana rugosa | reverse complement strand
CCCCCAATGCCCACCCCAGTTAGGTCTAGAATACCTCTCCCAGTCCCAAGTAGGTCTAGAATACCTCATTTCAACTCCCCCCCACTAGGTCTAAATGCCCACCCTACCCCAAATCACTATACTTACCTAGATCTCTCCATGAAGGATGTATACATTCTTCCTCTGGCTTCTTGATCCAATGTCCACGCTTGTGTAATTTGGCTCCATACACTTCTATGGGCAGATATTGGATCAAGAAACCAGTGGAGGGAACGAAAACAATGGGGATCTTAGAGTGGAATGTAGGTAAGTGAGTAGAGTGGGCAGCACAGTGGCTAAGTGGTTAGCGCTTCTGCCAAGCAGCACTAGGGTTGTCGGTTCAGATCCCAGCCATGACACTACCTGCCTGGAGTTTGCATGTTCAACCTGTGTGGGTTTCTTCCAGGCTCTCTGGTTTCCTCCCACATTTCAAAGACATGCTTAACTGTCTCCTGTCTAAATTGACCCTAGTATATGTATGAATGTGAGTTAGGGACCTTAGACTGTAAGCTCCTTGAGGGCAGGAACTGATGTGAATGTACAATATATATGTTAAGTGCTGCATAAATCAACGGCACTATATAAGTAGGTGGGAAAGTTTCCTAACCCCTTGGGCTCCTTCCCATTTGCGGCCAGAGGGGAAATAAAACCAGTTGGTTTAGCTCCCATTTTACCACCCCCAACTGTCCACTTGAACACAGGAATGCAGTTACTCACGCCTGCTGAATGAGAACTAAGTCTATCTCCTCCTCCCTACCTGTCAAACGCCTCTGAAAAGCAATCCACTCCGGAGCCCTTAAAAAACAAGCCCTCATTGGCCTCTATGGTCTTAAGCATTGTGGTGAAATCCATCTTCAAAGTTCATAACAGAGGCACAACAAGCTCTGCTCCTCTCCCCTTATTTTATATGGCAGTGGGGACTTAGCAGCCTGCCAGCCTTCTAATGTAAAAATAAATCAGAAGCTGCAAGCTGTTGACTGAAATTAGACTTCAGAGTTATTGTTGTGATCTTTGAGGATGAATTACTCCACAATGCATGCAGCTACAGAGGTCAGTGAAGGCTTGTTCTAGAGGTCAGGGAGGGCTAAACAACTGTGAAAATGAATGTGAATTAGATTTTAGATTACAAGCTCCTTGAGGACAGGGCCTGATGTGAATGTACTATATATACAGTATATCTATATGGTATGAGTAAATGTTGATTGATACAGTGCTAATCCTCCAACTGCCAGGACAGTTGTGCAAAAACACACAGATTGCATATGAGCAAATATGGGTGCTCAAATGTGTAATAATTACAAACAAAGGATTTTAATGCATTAAAGTAGATGTAAACCCAATAACTAAAATCTCCTATAATCTGTCAATTTACGGTAACTTCAACATTTAATATAGTTTTCTTTTTCATAATAAATAAATAGATTTAGATAATACCTGGTTATCCAGCCATGAATGTCCATATCTCTAAGGTGTGCTCCTGTGCCATCACACAGGTTTCCAATGAGTGTTTTTAACACACATTACACAGACATGGTCCACTGTTGTCGCCATCAGGAAAATGCCTGAAAAATGCCCTGCAGTCATCGCCAGAGTGCATTTAGACAGGAGGTGGTAGCAAAGAGGCTGCAGGAGATCATCATATATATATATTTTTTAGATAGCTATTGTCTATGTCTACAAGTTTGCAAATTAAATGTCATCCATGTAGGGTTTACCTCTACTTAAATATTTTATGCAAAGGGCCTAATACATTTGTCATGGGTGTACGGTCTCTTGGGTGGTCAACGATGTATGTAATACATCAATGCAATCAAAGGGTTAAAACAAGGTCACAGCTGACTTTATAACAGAAAACCGTCTGGCTCTCAGAAGTCCAGGATGGATTAGCATGGCTGGGCCCAATGTGAATTTAGTATTGTAGCATTAATCCTTATACTGCAGGTGTTTTCAGGCAATATTTTCTTTGGAGACAGATTCCCCGTATTGCTTTTTCGGTCAACATTATTTACTTTTTTTTTATTGTTTATAAAATGATCTTTTAGTTCTAATTTTGTTTTTTGTAAAAAAAAAAAAAAAAATCTTAATTTTGGAAATAAACATAGGGGTTGATTGACTAAAACTGGAGAGAGCAAAATCTGGTGCAGCTGTGCATGGTTCAAAATTATTCAAAATGTAAATGTCAGCACGAAGGACAAAACGACAACGAATGTACATGGGTCTTTACAGACACCATAAACAAAGGTAAGTTTTATAAAAAAAATTACAAATTTTATTTAAATATTTTTTATAAAAACAATAAATAACCCCACTAAAGTTATTTAACTGGTAGGTGTTCCCACCCCTCACTACTAAGTAGAGAGCCTCCAAAATATTGTGGATTGCAGTACAACAATAGCTCTACAGGCTTAAGTATAGGTACATTAGTGGCTGTTGAGGGGTGATAGGTTTTCTCCAGTTAAATGATGGCATATAGGTTCAACATGTTTCACGTTTTTATCTACGCTTCTTCAGGAACATAGATGGTTAACTTATGTTTTCTATCCTGGAAAGGGGCAAGGAACATATTGTTAAAACAGCAATAGCTATAGAAATACATATATTACATCAGCAACATTGTATAGCATCTATGCACAACACATACAGTATCTCACATAAGTGAGTACACCCCTCACATTTTTGTAAATATTTTATTATATTTTTTCATGTGACAACACTGAAGAAATGACACTTTGCTACAATGTAAAGTAGTGAGTGTACAGCTTGTATAACAGTGTAAATTTGCTGTCCCCTCAAAATAGCTCAACACACAGCCATTAATGTCTAAACCGCTGGCAACAAAAGTGAGTACACCCAATTAGCCATTTTCCCTCCCCGGTGTCATGTGACTCGTTAGTGTTACAAGGTTTCAGGTATGGATGGGGAGCAGGTGTGTTAAATTTGGTGTTATCACTCTCACTCTCTCACACTGGTCACTGGAAGTTCAACATGGCACCTCATGGCAAAGAACTCTCTGAGGGTCTGAAAAAAAAATTGCTGCTCTACATAAAGATGGCTAGGCTATAAGAAGACCCTGAAGACCTTGAAACTGAGCTGCAGCATGGTGGCCAAGACCATACAGCAGTTTAAAGTGGTTGTAAACTATCTTAGGCGACTTTAACCTACAGGTAAGCCTGTAATATTTCTTACCTGTAGGTACCGATAATATCTCCTAAACTTGCACAGTTTAGAAGATATTCACTGTGCAAGCAGCCGCCGACTTCAGCGGCAAATGCATAGTGAAGAAACGGCTGTGGCATTTCTTCACTTCGTTCGCGCCGTGACTGGTGGCTCGGGAGTGACATCACGCGACTTTGGCCAGTCACAGAGCCAGAGTTACGGCCCCGGAAGGAAGAGGGGCTGAAGATGGACGCTGGCTGCACAGGGGATTTTGCAGGCTTCGTTTGCAGGTAAATGACACATAATGGGCTACTATGCGATGCATAGTAGCCCATTATGCTTTTACTTTGCAGGGGAATTTAGAGAAAGTAAAACCGATCAGGGTTTACTTCCTCTTTAACAGGACAGGTTCCTCCCAGATCAGGCCTCGCCATGGTCGACCAAAGAAGTTTCGTGCACGTGCTCGGCTTCATATCCAGAGGTTGTTTTTGGGAAATAGATGTATGAGTGCAGCCAGCATTGCTGCAGAGGTTGAAGGGGTGGGGGGTCAGCCTGTCAGTGCTCAGACCATATGCTGCACACTGCATCAAATTGGTCTGCATAGCTGTCATCCCAGAAGCAAGCCTCTTCCAAAGATGATGTACAAGAAAGCGAGCAAACAGTTTGCTGAAGACAATCAGACTAAGGGCATGGATTAGTGGAACCATGTGCTGTGGTCTGATGAGACCAAGATAAACGTATTTGGTTCAGATGGTGTCAAGCGTGTGTGTCGGCAAACAGGTGAGGAGTACAAAGATAAGTGTGTCTTGCCTACAGTCAAGCATGGTGGTGGGAGTGTCATGGTCTGGGGCTGCATGAGTGCTGCCAGCACTGGGGAGCTACAGTTCATTGAGGGAACCATGAATGCCAACATGTACTGTGACATACTGAAGCAGAGCATGATCCCCTCCTTTCGGAGACTGGGCTGCAGGGCAGTATTCCAACATGATAACGACCCCAAACACACCTCCAAGACGACCACTGCCTTGCTAAAGAAGCTGAGGGTAAAGGTGATGGACTTGCCAAGCATGTCTCCAGACCTAAACCCTACTGAGAATCTGTGGGGCATCCTCAAATGGAAGGTGGAGGAGCGGAAGGTCTCTAACACCCCCCAGCTCTGTGATGTCATCATGGAGGAGTAGAAGAGGACTCCAGTGGCAAACTGTGAAGCTCTGGTGAACTCCATACCCAAGAGGGTTAAGACAGTGCTGGAAAATAGTGGTGGCCACACAAAATATTGACAATTTGGGCCCAATTTGGAAACTTTCACTAAGGGATGTACTCACTTTGTTGCCAGTGGTTTAGACATTAATGGCTGTGTGTTGTGTTATTTTGAGGGGATAGCGAATTTACACTGTTATACAAGCTGTACACTCACTACTTTACATTGTAGCAAAGTGTAATTTCTTCAGCGTTGTCACATGAAAAGATATAATAAAATATTTACAAAAATTTGAGCTGTGTACTCACTTATGTGAGATACTGTAGTTCACCTATTAGTAGATCAAGTACGCTCATATGCACAGATGTGGATCAGGCGCAGAGGAAGGTCAGGCACCCACTGCACAAAGGCCCAATGCATAAGTAGATATGGGGGCACACCTAGATGTATAGTAGGTTAAATATCAGGTTGTAGCTATGTATCTATGATATTTTACAATAAAGATATACAGAGTGAGCTTACTTACCCAAGATAGCTCAGCTTGTCTGTGTGAGGATCAGAGATAGCTGATAGTGTTAAAAGACAGGCTGGTGAGTGGAACAGCAGATTCTAGACAAGCGCTGATTTCTTGTTCAACCACAGCTGTGGCAATAGGCAAATGAAAGGTACTGAGACTCTACTTATAAACTCTTTCCACTGAAAAGCGCTCGAATTGATAGAAAAGGGAGACAGGTAAGTATACTGTGTATACTGCCCCCAAGGTATGGAATGTTTAAAGGTATAATGGTAATGTCTATATGTCCTACAACAATGTCAGGGAAATTACCTGATAGTTTGGAGGTCAGTAGCTAGTCCAACTCCACACAGCCAAAAGTCCCTGCAATACACTCCAGCCTGTTAATGGTTTTCTGCAGCAAGCTCCAACAGAGCCTAAAACAGTAATGGACACCCTTTTATATGTGCCCCAATTGGCGCACTCATGTGTGGGTGGACACGCCCATTACTGGCATCACTCAGCCTGGCCAATGTGCCTCTGACCCATACTGAAGATGGGAGATACATCTATCCCCAAAAGCCAAGGGAGGAGTATCACTCTCACCAGTGGCTGGCTGGTGGGCGCCGCATTCTCCAACCAGATCTACACCAAAGTAGTGACTGGCAGATAATAGCGGCCCTTTTAGCCTCATATCTATGGCCCCCCTCCCCCCCAACAGAAGGCATCTGTGGGGAAGGAAAACCAAATGGACAAAGTGCTAGGGTGCTCAGGAGACTTCATCTAATCCCTTCTGAGCCGCACCTGTGAGAAAATAAAGATATAAACATATTATAAATCAAAAAATGGCAACTCCATGTATGTATATTTCATATGCTATATGATTTCTTAACATTCATATTATGCAGTTGTGAGTATCTCATGCTGACTTCACATGGGACCACCCCAATGGAACAGGGACATCTATCTGACAGAAGCACAGCAATATATATATTCAACAGATACATGATACTTATATATTTACGACAAGCAGAAAGACTGTATGTTGTCTCTCAGACATACAAATTACAAAAATGGTCTATGTGAGCAGACTTCATTCAGACCTGGAAAATGAGTGGCATTAATCCTCTCAATCCAGAGGGTCTCTCTCTGTTGAGATCAAATATTTTTTTGCTCCCAATTCCCCCCTGTCTTTTGGGACCTTTTCCAGCACTATGAAAGATGCAGCTGAGGTGTCGAACCTATGATAGAGGTCCACTTTTCCTAAGTGGTCTGATAGTCTTGCCGACATAAAAAGCTCCACACCGGCAAGACATCAGGTATATGACTCCCTGGGTGTCACAGTCAGCAAAAAATCGAGGTCTAAAAAATTGGGTAGTTTGAATTCGGTTCCCTGGTGGACCCATGGACACAAACCAAAACTGCCATATTTGTAGATACCTCGGGCCTTTATGGTCTGTGGTACCTGGGGTGTATAATGACTCAATGTCAATTTTTCTCTGATGGATGGGGCTCTACGGAAGACTAATTCAGGATAGCCCTTAATGTATTTAGATACATGAGGGTCTTGTTGGAGTATTTGCCGGTGTCTACTCAGTATATTCCGTAGTTCTTTATGTTGGGTGGAATATTGGGTAATAAACCTCACTGTAGGCATGCTACTTTGGCTAGGGGATTTATAGAAAAGAGTGTGTCTGTCTTGTTGTAAAACTTTGTTATATGCTTTGCGAAGTAATGACTTGCTATATCCCCTAAGCAGTAGTTCAGATCGTAGTTTAGCTGCTTGGATTTGAAAATCCACCAGTCGCGTACAGTTCTGTCTCAAATGCAAATATTGCGCATAGGGAATACTGTGTACTAACGCTGGTGGGTGGGCACTACCTGCATGCAGCAGTGTGTTTCCTGCTGTTTGCTTACGATGGAGATCAGTGGCCAGGCTTGAATCAGGGTCGACAAATATTTCAAGATCCAGAAAAGTGATCTTGTGATGATCAAATGACAATGTAAACTTCAAATTAAAAGTATTGATATTTAAACCTTTGATAAAGTCATGGAGCTCCTCTGGGGTCCCAGTCCATATGATGAATATATCATCTATGAATCGGTACCAGCAAAGTAGCTTGTTCATGTACTCCTCCAGGGTCTCCATATGCCACAATTCACGTTCCCACCCCCCCAGGTACAGGTTAGTGTAGGCCGGGGCACAAACGGTACCCATGGCCACGCCCTGCACCTGGAGGTAGTGGATCCCCAAAAAAGTAAACCAATTATGTGTGAGTATATGGAAGAGCAATTGTAGTTAAAATTCAATGAATTTCCATTGGGTATGTGGCTGCTCCATTAAAAATGAGCAAACCATCTGGACACCTGTGACATGTGGAATGCTCGAGTAAAGTGCTTCTACATCAAGTGTAACCAAAAGTGCATCTGTAGGTACGTGTCCGCCTTCTATATGTTTCAATAGGTCCAAGGTGTCCTTAATGTACAATGGTAGGCTCAATACATGAAGCATAAGAAAAAAGTCTATGAATCGGCTGACGTTTTCACACAGTGAGCCAATACCTGAGATGATCAGCCTACCTGGTGGTTCCAGCAGACTCTTATATATTAGGCAATGCGTAAAATGTAGCGTGGAAATTGGGTGTTAAGATATTTGTAGGTGTCCTGATCAATTAGGCCCTCCAAGAGCATGGTAGCCAATCAGCTTCTAACTTCAGCCTTTTCAATTAATCTTAGACAATAAAATCTGGAAGCTGATTGGTTTTCATGAAGAGCTGCACTAGATTTTGCACTCTCCAGTTTTAGTAAATCAACCCCATTAAATACTAGGGGCCTCCATTACATTGTGCTGACACAGTATTTTGATCCTTGTATTAGGACAGTCTAGCAGTTGCTGCTGATGTTTATCTGTCTCTCTATAATTGATGCTCCAAAAAGAGTCATATGAACCAGGGACAGGGCAGACAGTCCTTGGACTCATTCAGCTCCAAATCTTTTGAATAGGGTTGAATTGCATAGATGTAAAAAGAAACTGCAGGAAACGTGAGGTCAGATAAATATTAAATAAGTATAATCAGATAAATGTAAAAGATTGCATTGCAACATCTGCAGTACAATATTTTATTTTTATCTGATTAAATAAAATAAAAAATGAACATTTTAAACCATAGCACTGGACATACATGCATACTAAATATGAAATGTACATTCCCTAAATCTATTTAATAAAAAAAGAGTTCTAAATGCTAAAAATTGTTTAGAAAAGTTAATAGCAGAGCTGAGCAGTGGAACCAAAAGTACCAATAATATAGTAATATGGGCTCACAGGAGCACTCTCCTTACTCAGAGAATTGAATTTCACAATAGAATCAGTAAACACAATGGGGTTGATTTACTAAAGCTTGAAAGTGCAAAATTTGGTGCAGCTCCACGCAGAAACCAATCAGCTTCATGGTTTTATTGTCAAAGCTTGGATTGAACAAGCTGAGGTTAGAAGCTGATTGGCTAGCATGCACAGCTGCACCAGTTTTTGCACTCTCCAGCTTTAGTAAATCAACCCCAATGAATGTTAAGTAAAATTTATGTTAAATAAAAATAAAGCATTTTTTTTATATACAGGCAGTCCCCGGGTTACAAACAAGATAGGGACTGTAGGTTTGTTCTTAAGTTGAATTTGTTTGTAAGTCGGAAAAGGTACATTTTTTAAGTGTAGCTTCAGCCAAAACAAATATTTTTAAGCTTTTTGGATAGCATAGGGAAGGGTTAAAACCCCTGTAATGTTTGTTTTGCTGTCTATGTTTCTGTTCAGAAGATTTCACCTCACTTCCTGTCCCAATGATCATTGGGTTTTGAAAATTTTGGGTTGTTGTGGAAACAAACCTTGGTGATAAAGCTTCAGTGGAGACTCCTTTTTCCCATAATAACTCTTACAGGAGTGAATTTCCCTTCCTAGGGGGAGATTTCCTCTCACTTCCTGTTGTCTCCCTCCGTTTGTAAGTAGGAGTCGTTCATAAGTCGGATGTTTGTAACTAGGGGACTGCCTGTATACATACGCAAAATATCAGCTTAAGACCTCATGCACACAGGATGTTTTTGGATGTTTTTACAGCAGCTGTTTTTGGCTTCAGACGGTTTTCTACAATCAATAAACTCCCCATGATGTTATCCTGTGTGTCCATGCACACATAGGCTGTTATCAACTGTTTTGGGCTGAGGTGTTTTTGAGCTGTAAAAAAAAAACCCAAGACCAGTGGGTTCTGAGAGACGTTTTTCAGCTGTAAAACAAAAAAAAAAAAGGCAGCTCATCAATGTTTTTGGATGTTTTAGATCCATTGAAAAAAAAAAGAAACGATCAAACATGATACTGCTGAAAAACGCTAGTGCAATAATGCTGAAAAAACAAAGCTGCTGATGTTTATAGAACGTTCTTTTAGGGCCAGTTGACACCACATGCAGTCCAGTACGTTTTTATTCTGCATCAAAAATGCATGGAAAGTAGGTTATATGGTTTCCAATGGCATAGTTCACACCAGTGCAGTCAGTTCCAGCTCCAGAAAAAAAAGTAGAACATGCTGCATTTTCATGCACTGAACTGTACTGGAACGCGGTAAAATGCATCAAAAACGCACCGGAACACACCTACATGCACCAAAAACGCACCGGAACACACCTACATGCACCAAAAACGCACCGGAACACACCTACATGCACCAAAAACACACTGGAATGCACATGTCCTAAGAAAAAAAGGGGGAAAAACTGCACTGGACTGCATCAAAAATGCACTGGAACGGACCAGAAACGCGTCAAAAACGCGCATGCAGAAAAGCATCCGGAACGCATCCGGACTGCATTTCTATGGTGTGAACTAGCCCTTAACATTCCGTGTGCATGAGGCCTAAAGCAGAGCCAAACTCTCTCAATTAACATTAACTATATTTAATCCTTAAACTGCTAGCCTTTGTAAATAGATAGGAAGGGACACTATGGGGTTGATTTACTAAAACTGGAGAGGGCAAAATCTGGTGCAGCTGTGCATGGTAACCATTCAGCTTATAACTTCAGCTTGTTCAATTAAGCTTTGAGAAAAAATCCTAGAAGCTGATTGGTTTCCATGCAGAGCTGCACCAGACTTTGCACTCTCTGGTTTTAGTAAATCAATCACTCTTTTTACTTGTAATTAACCTTTTTTTTTTTCTCCAGTTGCTTCCTGGTTTCTTGCCTAGGCCAAAATGATGTCATACATTGCAGGAGTCTTCATGGGAGGAGGGGCTTTTTTTAACTAAGAACACCCTCCTAAATGCATTCCTAAGCTAAGGGCAGATGAATTCCAGGAAGTACATTCTAAATAACTAATTTGCCCTTACTCAAGATGGCCACGGCTAGAAATTCTAGGGGGGGTTCAAGTGATTTCTCAATAAAATATGGAGACATAGAGGAATGGCCTCACAGCAACTTCGGGTCCAATGAATTTTATTGCAACGTTCCATATGGCATGTCAAGTGTCCTCACAGGACCAGTCTGCAAACGATGGACATATGATGATTAAGTGCGCATGAGGTGCACGAAACATGTCCATCGTTTGCAGGCTGGTCCTGTGAGGACACTTGACATGCCATATGGAACGTTGCAATAAAATTCATTGGACCCGAAGTTGATGTGCGCCCATTCCCTTTTCCTGTGTTTAGCGGTGGCGAGCCGGGGCGAGCACTCACCTGGGTCCATCAGGGCAGATTTCCTTCACCTGGAGCGGTCAGCCTTCTTTCCACATTTATGGAGACATAGAGGGATGGGTAAGTTTGCTTTGAGTAATAAAAATGTATTAAATAGCGTTTTCACTTTGTGGTGCTCACATAGAGTTTAATTCAATTTTAACCACTTGCCGCACGCCCGCCACAACATAACGGCGACAAAGTGGCTCGTTATCGCAAACCACCGTCACCTGACGGCGGCCACGATAACTAGTATTGTGAGCACGCTCACTGTGTTCTGGGGGGGGGCAGGGAGCAGGTGAAAGTGAAAGAACGGAGGTCCGTGTATGTAAACACAGATCTCCGTTCTGACAGAGGGGGAAGGGCTGTGATCACAGGCTTCCTGTATATGGAAGCCGTGATCACTCCCTTCCCCCTGCCGGCCCAGCCCCTATACAGTTAGAACACACAGAGGGAACACAGTTAACCCTTAGAGTGCCCCCTCCAGGTTAACCCCTTCACTGCCAATGGCATTTACACAGTAATCAGTGCATTTTTATAGCACTGATCGCTGTATAAATGCCAATGGTCCCAAAAAAGTGTCAAAATGGTCCGACATGTCCGCTGCAATATCATAGTACCGCTAAAAATCGCAGATCGCCGCCATTACTAGTAAAAAATAAAAAACCCAGAAATGAATTCTCATCATTTGTAAACACGGCAACTTTTGCTCAAACCAATCAATAAACGCAGATTGCAATTTTTTTGTACCAAAAATATGAGGAAAAATATAAATCTGCCAAAACCTATGAAAAAAATGTGTTTTTTTATGGGGTTTTTTTTGTATTTGTATTTTAGCAAAAAGTAAGAAAAATTGTTTTTTTTTTTTTTGCAAAATTGTCGCTCTTTTTTTGTTTATAGTGGCGATCAGAAATGACGCAGAGGTGACCAAATACCACCAAAAGAAAACTCTATTTGTGGAGAAAAAAGGACGCAAATTTAGTTTGGGTACAACGTCACACGACCGCGCAATTTTTAGTTAAAGCGATGCAGTGCCGAATCGCAAAAAGTGCTCTGGTCCTAATGTGGGAAGTCTTTAAATGTAAGAATGTGCCAAAACCAACAAAATGATGACACTTTATAAAACATATAATACTAAAAAATAATAATAATGATAATAATATAAAGAAGAAGAATAGTTGTATAATTATTTTTTACATAAATTACAAATTATATTATAAATGTATGAATAATGTATTATTAATATAATAATAATCATCATCATCATTTAACAACGCAGAGGTGATCAAATACCACCAAAAGAAAACTCTATTTGTGGAGAAAAAAGGACGCAAATTTAGTTTGGGTACAACGTCGTACGACCGCGCAATTTTTAGCTAAAGCGATGCAGCGCCGAATCGCAAAAAGTGCTCTGGTCCTAATGTGGGAAGTCTTTAAATGTAAGAATGATAATAATATAAAGAAGAAGACTAGTTGTATAATTATTTTTCCATAAATTACAAATTATATTATAAATGTATGAATAATGTATTATTAATATAATAATAATCATTATCATCATTTAACAACAATATTAATGCAATAATAATAATAACCACAACTATTTACAATATTATTAAATAATTATAATAATTAGAAATTACAAATAATGAATATAATGACCGCGCAATTTTTAGTTAAAGCGATGCAGCGCCGAATCGCAAAAAGTGCTCTGGTCCTAATGTGGGAAGTCTTTAAATGTAAGAATGATAATAATATAAAGAAGAAGACTAGTTGTATAATTATTTTTCCGTAAATTACAAATTATATTATAAATGTATGAATAATGTATTATTAATATAATAATAATCATTATCATCATTTAACAACAATATTAATGCAATAATAATAATAACCACAACTATTTACAATATTATTAAATAATTATAATAATTATATTACAAATAATGAATATAATAATAATAATAATAATAACAATAGTTGTTGTATGCTGTATAATTATATAATGAATGTATTATTATTGTTATTATTTTAGGTGTGCTGTGTGAATGGGAACCCATAACAAACATATAGTTGGGGGCTTCTCAAATATGACTACAAAAGTGGAAACAGCCTTTAAAAAAATTGCTAATAATATAAATAGTGTAAACATTTTTCAGCTGCTACTTAAGTCATCTCTGAAAAGAAATCAATTTACTCACCAGAATTAAATATAAAAAATGTACAGTTCTGGTGCAAAACGTAATAACCCTCAATCATTGCAGATTTAAACAAGCACTAGAAAAGTTGTTGGGTTTTTTTGTGTTTTTTTTAGGCAGGTATTTTACCGTGCATTGCATGTTAAATTAAACTCTACCATTATTTAAAATGAAACATAATTAAATGTTCCGATTTCATAAGAAGGAAGTATATTTTAATCTTTATTAAGCAATTCCGTCTAATCACACCCGATATTACGCCACATATTAAAACTTTTATCTCAATGGCCTCTCTTCATCTTGAGACCTAAAAATAGTTGAATGGCTTCCTTGCCCTTTCGGGAGGATTCTATTTCATCGGCCAAACAGCAAACTTTGATATATGATCAACCAGTGACTCCCAAATTTATTTATCTTCTTCGGGTGCAGAGAGAAGAAAACAGAATTGACAAATTACAGATACGCTCCATGCTACCCAGGCCTCGGTGGTGACCCGTTAACTATCGGCCTGACCTATACAGACAGTCCTTGGCAGGTTGAACTAGCGCTGTGACCTTTCATTTCACCAAATTATTCCCAGTAAGGAAAACAGGTTGGTTATGTCGAAGAAGGAAAAACGATCAAAATGCACACTTGCCAGACGCGGCTAAGAGGCTAAGATCTTTTTGTAATTTTTTTTTTTTGCAGCTGTTCAAATAAGCGGTTGCCCCGAGGAAACAAATTTATGGGTGAAATTTGCAGCTAACGTTCACTTTGACTAAGGCTTCACCGAGGCCCAGATGCTCCGTCTACGAAGAGTTACAAATAGGTGCCTTGTGGTGGATCATTATTATAATTATTGGGGAAAAGGAAAAGAAAAAAGATTTGGGCGAGTGCTGATCTCAGACAATCGTCAACTTTTCGAGGCGGTTTGTTTATACTGAAAGCACAGAGTGCACCTGAGTTATCGGCAGAAGCGTGATCCCCTCAGGATTCCTCAGCAGTGTTTTTATGGAAGTTCTCACAGGCGACAGCTTTGCCTTCAAAACCCAAGTGGGGAGGGATATTTGAGATTCTGCATATTGAATGTACACTGCTGGAGGGGTCTATGGGGACTTGATGTTTCCCGTTGCTTCATCTGCTAGGTGGGTGTTAATATGATGCAAGAAGAGAAAAGTTGGCCGTGAGCTTGGAAATGTCATTTATTGCACAATTTTGCAAAATTAAAAATGTAGTTGCAGTTTATCAATCCTTACGTGTGGTGACTGCATTCATTTTCTTTTTTTAGCGTTTTTTTTTCTATTAGTTTCACCTTGTGTAAGTCTATTATTTTTCCACTTCCATGGGTTCTTTCACACAGGCTGTCCAATCAGGTCCACCTGTCAGTTTTGTCAAAGAACAATGGGGTGGCCCCTAAAAGTCGCACATCTAGGAGTGGCGAGTAGAGTGGCAACCTCAGCCTGGACTCCAACCAGGCCACGCCGGGGTGAAATTTGCAGCTAACGTTCACTTTGACTAAGGCTTCACCGAGGCCCAGATGCTCTGTCTACGAAGAGTTACAAATAGGTGCCTTGTGGTGGATCATTATCATAATTATTGGGGAAAAGGAAAAGAAAAAAGATTTGGGCGAGTGCAGATCTCAGACAATCGTCAACTTTTCGAGGCGGTTTGTTTATACTGAAAGCACCGAGTGCACCGGAGTTATCGGCAGAGGCGTGATCCCCAACGCATTTCACTTTGCCCCCTGGAGCTTAGTCATGGGGATCCGGGGCATTGAAGTGAAATACTTAGATGTGGGACATTTAGGGGCCACCCCATTGCTCTTTGAAGCCTCAAAAGAACCAGGACAAGTTCTCAGCACTCTAGATCAGGGTTTCTCAACCAGGGTTGCATGGAACCCTAGGGTTCCTCCAGAGGTTGATGGGGTTCCTTGAGCAATGTTCAATTTCTACCTCTCAGATAAATTCCCAATGATACCATTGATCTGTAAGGAGGTAATTCTTCCTAATGACCACAAGTGTAAGCATAGGTGTGTGCAGCCTATAGCATTAGGGTGCGCACCCCAAATCTCAAACACATATCTATGTGTATATAATGACAGTGTCAGTAGAGCAGTGGACGGTATCAGTAGGGCAGAGATTGGTGTCAGTAGTTTTTATTGCTATTATTTTATATTTATTTTTTACAATTTTAAAATTGTGTCTCCTTGGGAACTTTATTAAGAGGCCAGAGTCCCTTGGGGACGATTTTTACTGATATAGATGTTGAGTACTATGTAAACACACTACCAGTTTCCCTTCTTACGAGGAATATGAGTATCCGCACGTGTGTCCCAAACAGTCGACACGGACCCGTGTGGGATTAGTGGGACACACCGCGTCTAAGGGGGACAAATCTAGGAACTATAAAGTGATTGCCCCTAGGTTTTTTTTTGATTCTTTTATTAAATTTTTTATTTTAACATTTTTTATTTATATTTTATTATCGTTATTTT
>BLSH010025079.1:79971-96950 GCA_018402905.1 Glandirana rugosa | reverse complement strand
GCTAAAGGGGGTAGGGATTGGGGATGGTAAAACTCGCAACTCAACCACAGGGTTTTACGTGTGAACAAGCCCTAAGAGTGCCCCTGCCGAATGCAACTAAGGGCTCATTCACAAGTGCAGCGGGCACTGCTGCTCCTCTAAAAAGTGAGTATGTTCGACAGATGGTGAGGGGGTGATGTGTTGCCTCCTTACCACTTGCTTTAAACCCACGATTGCCATGCAATGCACATGCTTGTGACACAGTAGTCCTGCAATTAGAGGTTTAAAATTGGTGTGAGGAGGCAACGCTGTGCCTGGTGATCTTTGACTTCTCCCATGTTGGTCAAATAGATCTCCACCTCTTTAAGGTTGCCTACCCCTGATTTAGAGTGAATCTGCTTCCTGGTACCCAAACTGGGCACCCCTAAAAGGGAGGCCACATTTTCAGAGTAGAACTAGCACCAATACCTGATAGACTACCTCCCCTTGTAATTATAGCCCACCACAAGGAAGCAGAACACCTGGGAGTCAACACTCTTAACCCCTTCCTAACCTCCTGGGCAGCCTGCTGGCCCGAAACTATCTTACACAACTCTCAACTCATACTATACCATATTACAACAGAAGCATGGTACCACATACCCCATTGGGTACTTACCTACACACATTTCTGACCATGCTTCATATTTACAATGTAAAAGGAAACATGGTCACAGTCTACAGCCCTGCATCCCCACCCCACGCCCCCTCCCCAGACAACCCCCTCCCCCTTACTGAATCAAGGGTTCTTCTCTATGGAGCACCTTGTATAATTTTTAATTTGCAGTGGTTGTGAATCAGTGAATGAAAACTCTACAAGTCCATCTTCCACTGCAGCAGAGGGACTCACAGATCTCAATGGAACAAAAGTGGGGTGATGCCATTATACTTGTCATCCATTTATACTTCTTCCAGTCCAGTAACTGAAGACCTATACCTTGGTTAGAGGCCTGAGAATTGCACTTGCCATTCATTGATCATGATTGCAATGAGATGCAGGCTCTGATGCAAACAATTAATACATGTAAAAAAAAAAATCTGTTTTGTAATCAATGTGGGGACAAAAACATATTATTCTTCAGCCACTTTTTACAGTCCTTATGGTGAAATTTTGGGTTACTTTGGATGACATTTTGGCAAAATCATATTTTTGTGGCAAAATCTATAAGTCATTGATCATCGGGTCACTGCTGAGCCATCAATTACAAGGCTTTGTTAGAGAACAAAGACATATTTTTATTCAAACAATATTTCACAGTCCACACTGAAACTTAAGGCTAAATTTGATGACATTTTGGGAAAATTGTGTCAAATTGTAAATTCATGGCAGAATTAATTATATCTCTGCTGACTTGTAGATCAGTGGTTCTTAATCTCAGTCCTCAAGTACCCCCAACAGGCCATGTTTGCAGGTTTTCCTTTATCTTGCACAGGTGCTTTAAATCAGAGGCAATAGCTTGGTATTTTGGAAAGCTATTTTATCTAAGAGAAATTCCCAAAACATGGCCCGTTGGGAGTGCTTGAGGACTGAGGTTGAGAACCATTGCTGTAGATGGCATGGCTTTGTTGGAGAACAAAGACATGTTTTTCTTCAACCATGTTTTGTAGTCAGCATGGTGAAATGAAAAGCTATTAAAGCTCTTAAAAAAAAATTGTCAAAATTATTATTTAGTGGCAAAATCTATAAGCCATTGATCATCGTGTCATTGCTGAGCTGTCCATCACATGGCTTTTTTTTAGAGAAGAAAGACGTATTTTACTTCAACTACAGTTACCAGTTTGCATGGTAAAATTTTTAATTTCAATAAAATTTCAGCAAAATCAACATTTTTGTGGCAATATCGATTTGCCCCAAATTTCTTGGCTCATTGCTACCTTTGATACACTGCATAATTTAAACTGCACAGTGGCTTCTAGCCTGATTTGCCGTAAAAAATTCAGTTTAAAGAAATCATACAACAGATTAGAATCAGTCCAAATATTCAGATTGTACGTTTTATTGACTGCGCCCGTCTTATCAATATTTTAGAATGCAAAATTTGGATGTTGTATGGTACCCTTCATTCCCCAATAGCTAGATAATGGTAATCCTTCCAGGAAAAACATTTCTAGTGACTGCCTTTGATTCTTCTGACAGGTCTGAGAACACCTGTGACTTGTCACTTGTAAATAGACAGGCTGGTAGAACGCAACTCCCAACCTGCTCGGCCCAGAGGAAGTCTGAGGGTTCTCCTTACAGGGGTCTGCTGTGTGTCTTAAATTGTTTCCACCATGTGAGCTGACAGTCCGTGGAAGGAATTCCTGCCTTTGTGTAAGAGAAACCTACTTCAGGAAGAGATATATCTGGATGAGGGGGCACAGATGAAAATTATTTCACTGTCGCTTTCTTGCAATCTGGACTTTTACAATGATAATTGTCACTTTTTCGCAGGAATTCCGGTTCTTGCTGGGGGTTGGTAAAGAACAGCATATAATGAACATGGTGGTGATTCCTCACAAGGGTAGGATCCCACCACACCGCAAGCATGCACCTTCTACTGCATTTTTGA
This sequence comes from Glandirana rugosa, assembly GCA_018402905.1. Classification (NCBI taxonomy): domain Eukaryota; kingdom Metazoa; phylum Chordata; class Amphibia; order Anura; family Ranidae; genus Glandirana; species Glandirana rugosa. Next base: position 94,383 of record BLSH010025079.1, on the reverse strand, counting down.
AAGCATTCCTTTGGCTACTCAGATGGCTCAAAACAATTCAACACACTGAAAAAAGTGCATTTCTTTTCCAATACAGAACTGTAATTCAACACACTGGTGTTAATGGGACTTCCTAAAGCAGAACTTAAAGTGGTTTTAAAGGCTCATGGTTTTTTACCTTCATGCATTCTATGTAAAAAACCTTGTGTGTGTAGCGGCCCCCATAATACTTATCTGAGCTTCCTCTTAATACAATGATGTGCACGAGAGCTGAGCTTTTCCCAGGTCTCTCATTCCTCATTGGCTGAGACAGCATTGGCTCCTGCTACTGTTAATCATGGCCAGTGAGCAAATGAGAAGGGGGGTTGCCAAGTCTTGGCTCTCTGAGGTTGATTTACTAAAGGCAAATCCACTGTGCTCCACAAGTGCACTGCTAGTGCTCCACATGTGCACTTGGAAGTGCAGTTGCTGTAGATCTGAGGGGAAGATCTGAAATGAGGGGAAGCTTTGCTGATTTTATCATCCATGTACAAGCAAAAATGCTGCTTTTTATTTTCCTTGCATGTCCGCCTCGGATCTACAGCGACTGTGCTTCCAAGTGCACTTGTGGAGCACTAGGAGTGCACTTGGGGAGTAAAGTGGATTTGCCTTTAGTAAATAAACCCCCATTGTGTCCTATGGGCAGGACTCAGGAGTGAGCACGCACCATTGTCCCCAGAGCAAGCAGCTAATTGGGGGCACTGGCTGAAGAGGAGGAGCCAGGATCTCTGGCGGGGGGACCTGAAAAGAGGAGGATCGGGGTTGCTCTGTGCAAAACCATTACTCAGAGCGGGTAAGTATAACATGTTTGTTATTTTTGTTTTTTTTCTAAATGAGCCTTTAATGTCACTTTACCTGTATCTGAACAACACAAACTGAAAACATTATTTAATTCATTTTTATTATTCAGAGCAAACTCACCCATCCATCCTTGTCTCTGTGCCTTATTTTATTGCCAAATTGCTTTGAAGAACACCTCCCTAGCATTTCTAGCCGTAGCCATCTTGAGTGATGATGATTCATTTAGCATGAAGACTCCTGAAATGTATGACATCATTTGGCCTAGGCCAGAAACCATGAAGCAATTGTACAAATGTAAAAAAAAATATTTAAATAAGTAAATATTATATGCCTTCCTATCTATTTACTAAGGCTAGAAGGATAATGGATTAAGGGTTACAATGCTGCTCCTACATAGATGCAATACAGTGAGTGAGCTTTGTCACTCTTGGAAAGGGCACGAGTTACTGGCAGGATCACCAGGTGATTAGAGGGAAAGAAGCCTGAAAAAAGAAAACAAATACGGCCACTATATCTAAGGACTTGATCACACGGTACTTTAAGTGTTGGCCTGCGATGGTCAATGTGTTGGGCTACTTTGGTCAATGTATTGGGCTGCATTGATCAATGCACTGGGCCGCATTGGTCAGTGTGTTGGGCTACATTGGTCAATGTGTTGGGCTATGTTGATCAATGCGCTGAGCTGCATTGGTCAGTGTGTTGGGCTATGTTGGTCAATGTGCTGAGGTAAATTAGTCAATGTGTTTGGCTGCATTGGTCAATGTTGGGCTTTGTTGGTCAATGTGCTGGGGTACATTGGTCAATGTGTTGGACTACATTGATCAATGCGCTAGGCTGCATTGATCAATGTGTTGGGCTGCATTGGTCAATGTGTTGGGCTATGTTGGTCAATGTGCTGGGGTACATTGGTCAATGTGTTTGGCAGCATTGGTCAATGCGTTGGGCTTAGGGTTGTCATCTCATCCCTTTAAAACCAAACACATATTAATTACTCAGGTCCTGTGGCTGATTAAGGTGGTAATTAAACTCACTTGGTGCCTTATCTGCATTAAATTAGCCTCAAAACCTGTAATTCACAAAGGGATAAGGTGGCAACCCTAGTTGAACTGCATTGGTCAATGTGTTGGGCTATGTTGGTCAATGTTTTGGGGTACATTGGTCAATGTTTTGGGGTGCATTGGTCAATGTGTTGGGCTTCGTTGGTCAATGTGTTGGGCTGCGTTGGTCAATGTGTTGGAGTCCATTGGTCAATGTGTTGTGGTACACTGGTTAATGTATTGGCCTATGTTGGTTAACACATTCCCAAGGCATGGACATGGACAAAGCCTTGTTTTGTATTGTGACAGGTCTGCACTGTAAAAAAAAATACAAACATCTTGTCGCATCTCAGCGTGTTGCAACAAGCTGCAGAGCATCACAATGCACTGCCACAAGCGTTAGGTTAAAAGAATGAAATCTGTCAGAAATCTCCCCCTCCACGCCATAACGTACTATAGCACACATCACCAGCGAATACCAATGCATATTTGCAGAAGCTGTGATGTTAACCTATCCTAAGGACTGGTGAGCTGCAATATATTACATTTTGCATCTTGGGTTTGAATTCAATTTTTTTGTCTTACATTTGCCAGCACTTTCCTAGCTAAATCTGGGAAGGAATCATGGGAACACAAGGCCACTCTCAGACTTTCCAGCAACTGAAACAATTAAAATAACTGCTGTGTGATCACATATCTCTGTTTTATCTTGAGTGAGGAAGCAAACATTTCCCCTCTATTGGTAATTGTAGGCTAATCACTGTCTATTGGGGGGTTTACAGCTCCCTCACTGACCAAACCCGTTTTATAGTCTAATTGCTTCAATGGCAGCCACCAGTTTCCTTCATTAATTGTCCCTTATCTCATAGGCTTGGCACCATGCAATGTAATGGACTGGACGCATCTCCCGTAGTTGCATGTCTAAGGCCACATCCTGTTGTTGGCATATTGTACCTCGTCCGGTCGGGCTAGTTGAACGGCTCTCATGCCTTAAAGCTTAATCCATCATTAGGAGCTCTCATAAAGTCACAAACAGAGATATGTGTATGGGGCGATGTGCATGTCTTTGAGTTCCGATGGCAGCGACTGATAACAGTCGGCAGGACATACCATAGGAGAAGGAATGGCGGTCACTCCTTGTGATCTTTTCCAAAGCAAAATTAAATAACATACTACTATGACTAGAGGATATGTAAACCCTAAGGGCCCATTCGAACTTGTGGCAATGCTCGCTAAAGCATATACGTTAATGCCCACTGCCACAACACATGGCAATGCACCTGCTCTATGTTCTTAGCGAATGGCGCCCCAACCCGTTGTACAGTGGTCTCAATGCATGGCAGCGCATCCACTGTGTGTTATGGTGCACTGTGTTCAAAAAGAATTATACATGTTTTTTCATCCATTGTGGTGCCTAAGGACTCTTTCAGACAAGTTGCAGTTCTTATCACCCCCTGAAAAGTGATCTATAGTGGCCGTAGAGCAGAGGCTGCCAGGCATTCAGGAGGCAGAACAGACACCACCTGATTCCTGTTCTTTTTTTTTTTTCTTTCTTTCTTTTTTTTTTTTTTTTACTTTGAGTTTTGAATTACCTAATGGCAATTTTACATTGAGGGACCGCACTGCAACTGGGAGCTGAATGCTCGTCTCGCGGTTTGTGGAGCGTCCTCATTATACTCAATGGGAGAGTTTGATAGGTAAAATTCTGCTGCCATAAAGCAAAGCATTGTGGTCGTGGCATGTGTACAGCCATGCCTGGTGGTATTGGGACAGTTTAGCCCAGGGGCAGTAAAATGGTAACTCAGTCACCCAGTTTTTACTGCCCCCTGGCTGGCTACCTGAAACAGCACTTAAAATAATATTAAAGCGGTAGAAAACCACATTTTTTTTAACCCTGTAAGAGAATTGTATAATCTGCCAGTATGCATCGCATACTACGCTGAACGTGCCTCCATCTTCGCCCTGTCTTCCTTGCAGGTTTGCGTCCTCTGGCCGTCTAATTGGTCACGGCGCGATGGCATGCGCGGTAGTCACGAATCGTGGCACGGAGCTCTGAAGGGACGGCACGGGTGATATCACCGGCTGCATGCAGTGTGAATATCTCCTAAATGGTGCACGCTTATTATGGCTTGCCTATAGGTACAACTTTTAAAAAAGGGTTTTCTTCCACTTTAAGGCTCTTTTTTTTAATAACAAATATGTTCTACTTACCTGTTATGTGCAATAGTTTTACACAGAACTGCTGTAATCCTCACCTTCTGGGGTACTCCGCTGGCATTCCTGGGTCCTCTTGCCTTTGAGTCCCCCCCCCCCCACACAGCAAGCGGCTCGTGCGGCCATGATCTTGAGCCACACTGTGTGCATCTATTGAGACATACAGTATGGCTCGCACCCTCCCCCCTGCCTTGTCATTGGACTTGATTGACAGCAGCAGGAGTTAATGGCTCCCACTGCTCTCAATGAGTCCAATGAGGAGGGAGAGAGAGAGAGAGCAACGCCACTGCTCTCAGCCACAGCGCTGGATCAATATTGGGCTCAAGTAAGTATTTAAAATATCACCCCCTTCAGCAGTAGCAGCCCCACAAAACTCTGGAATCAGTGGGTGGGTTTCTTTGCTGGAGCTCGATGGGTGGAGTCGTGATGTCACAAGACTCCCACACTCCTCAACACTCTCATACTCTCCTATTCCTGAGTTTTGAGAAACATCCTTTCAAAACTCAGGAAAGTCATCGCATGACTTCAGCATGCCCAATCATGGGAGAGCTGGAGAAGAAAGGGGAGGGGTGTGAAGCTCTGCATGCTCGTGCATGAGATATTTTTCTGTGTGTCTGTTTTTTTCCTACTGAATAAAGATTAGAGGATTGCTCAGAGCTGATTAACTCTTTGTGGCAAGACTGGGCACAGATGACATCCTATACTCTACCAGGCAGAAGTGTTAATTAAAAAATGTTTTTTTCGGGTTTACATCCAAGGTAAAAAAACATCAGCCTTTACAACCACTTTAATGCAAAACACATGCACATCACATCATGACGTTAATTAGTGTGTAGGCATTAAGGCACTTACATGTGAATGGACCCTAACTGGATGACATTGGCTTGTTGAAGCACTGTGTATCATAAACAGTTGCCTTTTTTTTGTAAAATACTCTTTTTATCTTTTTTTTTTTCCGCTGGCACATCATAGCTAAAAACTAAAAGCTCCCGAGGCCCAATTTAAAAAAAAAAAAAAAAGCTGGTTTAAGAGGTTTAATTCCACTTTAATGAATGCTATTGACACACCTAATTATTTAGATGTGCTGACTTTAGAATATCAACATAGCCTAAGATGGCAGAGTTCCCCTTTAAAGTGAACTTTTCAGCTGTCACTCCCAACAATAACACCATTCAGCCCCTCGCCTCGTCTCTTCGGGTGAAGGTGGGAGAGGGGCGGATCGAAAACTCGATTGACGAGCGCACTCGCCCATTTGCATAACACAGGATGTCACCTGTCATGATTTGTGCCGATGACAACTGAAACTGGAGATGAAAAGCGCAAGGCGGCGCTCCGTTCTAAAGCAGCTTCAGCTTCGGCTTGCGAGATCAAACGTCCCGATTTAAAAAAAAAAAAACGAGTTTTGTTTTTAGCGAGTATTGTTTTCAGCTGTCAAAATAATCTTTCCTGGTTTACGGAATGACACCGGTGATTTTACCATTTTGTTCATTAATTGACAAATTGAGACGCTCAAAGTCGTGCATGATGGAAGCAGATGAAGTCACCTCTGCCGAAATCTGGCTGCCGTGCGCTTTATTAGAGACTGTGAAGGCCAAGATGGCGGTAGATGATTACTGGGGATGGGCTTTGGGTTCAGGTCAACCATGAGTTCCACCCAAACCTGAGCTGTTCATAGTTCGCTGAACAGTCAAACTAAATGGCCATGATTGGTTAGTTTGCACGCCTACCCAAACCTCTGACTGCTGCAGCTGCAAGTCATTCATTGAGCAGCACCTAAATGACAGATTTCTGATGCTCACCTAATAGCTTGTTTCGAATTGAAAACAAGTCGGTGGGAATGAATAAAAAAACGGTTGCACTGTTATGATCAAAGCAAATATGAAATGTGAAATAAGGCCAAAGTCCTAGAATGATCTTTGAACATGCATCCACTTGTAAAGTTCAATGTGATAACACCATCGCCAGCCTCTGTGCTCCAACCTCTACCACCCAAAACTGCTTACCAGAGCCCAAGACCTCAAAGCAAAAGAGGTCTCATATCACTTTACACTCCTCTCAGGGGAATGGATAGCTCACAATCCTTTCATAAAGTAATGGAAGGCTTTCCTGCAGCAGGGCACCTCACATTTTCCAAACCTATCTCTCAAATAGAAAGAAGGGGTAAGGGATCCAACAGTGTAGTGTATTATAGTATAGCGTAGTGTCAGGGGCGTATGCACAGGGGTCGCAGGGGTCGCCATTGTAACCCTGCCTGATGCTTCAGGGGGCTGTGTGGATAGAATAGGGGGGTGGCGGCATGTAGAGGAACCAATCCCTCATGTAGCCACTGAATGCCTGCGTCTCCTCTTCTCCCTCCCATAGACATCCAGAGGATGCAGGAGGGAAATGGAGGGAATCCATTCCTCTACACACCATTCCCTCCACCTCCTTATCTCTGTCCTGCTACTGTGGGCCCCTGTGTGTTTGCCTGGCCCCCCTCACCCCCCCGCAGTGTTGCCAGATTTCCCCCTTCCACCTCCCACCAGCTGGTGCAGGGGGCCTGCCAGGATGAAGAGTGGGGAAAAAGCCAGTAAATGTGTAATTTACCAGTCCCTTCCTTGTCTTATTGAATAGAGTCAGTGATCGGTGAACTATGTTTACAATGCTTCAGTTTATGAATGAACAGAAAGCTCTGTTCAGAGCTGTTCCTGTTCATTCATTCTGTGCAGCTGAGGCTGCAGAGAAAGGGACTGATTAATCTGTCCTCAATCCCTTTCTCTGTATCAAAAGTGAGACATCAGGGGTCTGTTTAGACCCCTGATATTTCACCAGAGCCTCCCAACGGGGGTCCTAAAAAATATGTAAAATGTAATAAAAAATAAAATTGTAAAAAAATAAATAAAAAAATGGTAAAAGATTAAAAGCAACAAAAATAAAAAAAACTACTGACACCATTGGCAGAACTACCAGGCTCGCAAAGGTAGCACTGACAACTAGAGTTGCCACCTCATCCCTTTAAAACCGAACACATATGAATTACACAGGCTCTGTGGTTGATTAAGGTGGTAATTAAACTCACTTGGTGCCTTATCTGCATTAAATTAGCCTCAGAACCTGTGCAATTCATATGTGTTCAGGTTTAAAGGGATGAGGTGGCAACCCTACTGACAACTAGGCTCTGACGTTCCACCACCCTGTTGGGACCCCAAGACAGCAGGAAGGTGGCTCACTGTGGGACCCTAATAAAGGGTCCAACAATGGGAGTAAAGGGCCCCACAATCAGTGGGAAGGGCCCCGTTCTGGGGCCTTCATAGTTTCTTGCACCGAGGCCCTGAAGTCTCTAGTTACGCCTCTGTGTAGTGTAGTTTATTTACTTCACTTGTTTATTTAAAACAGCTCATAAACTCACATAAAAGATGGAACAGCTTGTCATTGAAACATAGCAGGCAATGCTCATCTGAGCCAGTGTGATGACGTCACTCCTTGACGCTGCTCTAACACGTTTACACGTTCGCCTCAAAGAACGTCTTCTGAGGGTTGCCGGAGTAGCCTGTGGTTACCAGGTGATGTCAAGTATGGCCATGACCAAATTTAGTCAATGACATCAGCCAACATCCTCAGACGGTTTGCGGCCATTCAGCAGCTGTCCGGTAGCTGTCATTTGTGGCAAGAGTCCTGCGGGAGAGGATCATTTGCACGGTTTGTCATTTTTGTGTCAGTGGGTCGTCGTTCATTTTAATTGATGATGGATTACAAAGCAGGACGGTGTGATTGACATTGGATTTACATTGTGGGATATTTTTTTTAAATACATGCGTTTTCAACAGTGTGTGTGTGTGTGTGTGTGTTTATATGTGTGTGTGTTTTATTTATTATTATTTTTTATTTTGTGAATGAGTAGCAAGGGGTACTATGTATCTTGTGCATATTCAGGTGGAGTGGGCTAAATATCTGGGACTCCCTTATTTTTAAGAGGCCTTCCAGATTTAACCAATCCCACATCCACCAGGCCAGGGATGTAGGGGATGAGAACCTTGTCCTGATCAACATGGGGACAAGCCTTGTCAGGGTAGGGGCCCCCTGCCAATGCACCTTCCCATTGTTGAGAGCATGTAGCCTGGTTTAGTTCAGATTAAGGATGGGCTCGGGCGTGTTCGCAAGTGCACGTGCCCGATCCTGCCAGGAAGTGAACCCTGCGCTGCACTAATCACAGGCAGTGAGACATTTCCCTGATGGGCGGTTGCAGCGATCGGGGAATGTCTCCCTGCCTGTGATTAGCGCAGTGCAAGGTTCACTTCCCGGCGGGCTCAGGCACGTGCACTTGCGAACACGCCCGAGCCCATCCTTAGTTCAGAAGGGTTAGGTGTACGCTCTCAGCTCCTCCCTTTTTCTGGACAGCCAGGATGCATGCCTGGATAAGAGTCTGGTATGGATTTTGGGTAAACTCCATTTTACTTTTCTCTATATTTTTTTTGTCTGGGTCCCTCTTAACCCCTTCCTTACTGGGCACTTAAACCCCCCTCCTGCCCAGACCAATTTTTGGCTTTCAGCGCTGTCGCATTTTGCATGACAATTGCGCGGTGGTGCGACGTTGTACCCAAATAAAATTTGCGTCCTTTTTCCCACAAATAGAGCTTTCTTTTGGTGGTATTTGATCACCCCTACGTCATTTCTGATCGCCGCTATGAACAAAAAATGAGCGACAATTTTGCAAAAAGAACAATATTTTTTACTTTTTGCTAAAGTACAAATCCATTAAAAAAAATTATTCATCGGTTTTGGCCGACATATATTCTTCTACATATTTTTGGTAAAAAAAAAAAAAATCGCAATCGGCGTATATTGATTGGTTTGCGCAAAAGTTATCGCGTCTACAAACTGGGAATTGATTTATGGCGTTTTTATTATTTTTTTTTTTTACTAGTAATGGTGGCGATCTGCGATTTTTATCGGGACTGCGATATTGCCGCAGAAATGACGGACATTTTTTACACATTTTTGGGACCAATGACATTTATACAGCGATCAGAAATTTAAATATCCACTGATTACTGTGTAAATGTCATCGGCAGTGAAGGGGTTAACCTGCAGGGGGCAGTGAAGGGGTTAACAATGTTCCCTGGCTGTGTTCTAACTGTGGGGGGGCAGGGCTGGCCGGGACATAACAGATCTAACTGATCCCAGTGACAGGGATCAGTAGATCTGGTATGTCCCCTGTCACAGAACGGGGAACCGTCGTGTTTACATCGGCGGTTCCCCGTTCTGAGGCTGCTAAAAGACATCGGCGGGTCTCGGGCGGACATCGAGTCCGCCCGAGCCACGGGCACGCTCGCGCAGCGTGCGGCACGTGCGCCGCCGCTGCTGCCAGGGGGCACGCGATGAGCGTGCACAGGGGACGTCGTCCGGGCATTTCAGATCCGTGCTGGAGCCGTACTTCGGCAATAGCGCGGATCTGGAGTGGTTAAAAATCCATCATCCAACATAGGGGGAGATTTACTAAAACTGGAGAGTGCAAAATCTGGTGCAGCTCTGCATAGAAACCAATCAGCTTCCAGGTTTTATTGTCAAAGCTTAATTGAACACGCTGAAGTTAGAAACTGATTGACTGCCATGCACAGCTGCACCAGATTTTGTACTCTCCGGTTTTAGTAAATCAACCCGTAGGTGTTGCATGCACTCCAGTGTTAAGCCTGTGACTGTATACCTGCTAATTACCTATTCTAATGGCCACAAGCAGCAGTTCCAAGATACAAGCTGCTACCTATATGGAAGTTATGCAAAGACATTGTTTTTATAGTGGATCAGCTACACCAGGCTGATTTACTCTTTCTCCCTTAATATCTTTCAGTTCCAAGGAGCAGTCCCCTCTGTTTATCCAAGGAGCTGCAAGGGTGATCTTGACATTTCTTTAGGGACCATTGCCATTTTTTATGCAAACTGATAACCATGGTTAATAGATATGCTTTGTGCAGATGCTAGAAATGTTATTAGTTAAAATTGCAATGAATAAAAGTTGCTACATTGTTGCAAGTATATCTAGCTGGATGCACTTAGCAAGAACAGATGAATAACTTTGAAGCATAGTCTCCCTGTGCTTGTGTGTGGGTTTCCTCCCATACGTCACAGCCAGTGGCTCTGCAGCTTACCCCCTAATGCATACTGTTAGATAGGATAAATTGTTTGGTTGCAGACTGGTCGGTAAATTAAGCTGGGAATTTGCTTTTGTTTTGTTTTACATGCGTCGCCCTTCCATGTGCTCCTTGCTGCAAAGGCCAGTTATAGGTGGGGGCAGTGGCCATCTGTTTGTACTGTTGGAATACTGGTGAGGGGACGCATTAGACACCTTTGCTGCCATTGTGCTATATGTTGGATGCTCATTGCGCCTCTGTGCTTTTAGGGAGGGATGGGCTCCGTCCAGGCTCACCTGCCCTCTGCCTCTCCATTATAATACATGTGCTTCTACTATGGAGGCTCTCAAAATTAGGAGTTAGGGCTGCAGATAATACTGGGGTGCCGTGAAATGGCTCTGAAACTTATGCATGTATTTGCAAATGTGTGCTAACTAAACCCCTGTTTTTAATGCATACTGTTAGGATAATTTGGTTGGTTGCAGACTGGTTGGTGAGTTGAGCTGGGAATTTTCTTTTGTTTTGTTTTACCTTGCACTACATAGTTGAAGGTAATTCTAAAGGAAATTGAATAAGAAAATTGTATAATGTATGGCCAGCCTAAAGTGGATGTAAACACTCACATATACCCAGTGAAGTAACAGGCTCTTTTGCTCTATTTTTGCAAAGGGTGGAGCATTTCCTCAGTCTTCTCTCCTTTGTAGCTTATCCAAGCCCATTCCCAGTTGAAGAAGAAGCTTTGAAACATCTTCAGCAATAAAAACAAGTCCCACTGAATATGACCAACTATTACTATATATACCAGTGGCCTCCAAATTGCGGCCCAGGGACCAGATGCAAGCTTTTGCTTGCCTGTATCTGGTCATTGGGGCACTATTCCTCCTACTGACACCAATAATGGGGGCAAATGGGGGCATAATTGTTGCCATTGACACCAACAATGGAGCGTTATTCCTACTAATGATACCATTAATGGGGCACAATCCCTCACACTGACACCAATAATGGGACTTGGGCTTTTTTTCATTAGGAACGTGGGGGCATGGAGTTTCAGCTCCTCCAGCACTGAATACATGTAATGGCAGGGGATGCTGGGGTGTGCTGGAGGGTCTAATGATGCTGACTGCTGGGAGATCTATTGTTGCTGGAGGGGATCTATTTTTTGTGGTGGTCTATTGTTGCTGAAGAGGTCTATTGCTGCTGGTGGGGGATCTATTGTTGCTGGGGAGTCAATTGTTGCTGAAATTAATCTACTGTTGATGCAGGGGTCTATTGTTGCTGGCTGCTGGGAGTCTATTGATGCGAGCTAAACTTTTTTTTGGGGGGCAGCAAACAAACCCCCCCCAGGTCTGCCCACACTCAGCCTCTCCACAGTGACTGTCCCCCTGCACTCAGCCCCTCCATGGTGATGGTCCCCCCCGCACTCAGCCTCTCCACGGTGACGGTCCCCCACACTCACCCATCTGCTGTAACGGTCCGCTCGCACTTAGTCCCTCCACGGTGACGTACCCAGCACTCACCCCTCCACGGTGATGGTCCCCCCTGCTCTGAGCCCCACCCTGGTGACAGTTCCCCGCACTCACCCCTCCACGGTGACGGTCCCCCGCACTCCCCCCTCCATGGTGATGGTCTCCTCACACTCACCCCTCCATGGCTTTCTCAGCTTCTCCTCCCAGCCAACCCACCTCCTGTCCTGATTGGCTGGGAGGAGAAGCCGGAACACAATAGTGAATATTAATTTGCTAGTGTCACAAGTGGGTGGGTTTGGGGCGCAGTGCTCCGAAAAACCCAACCTTTTTCAAGCCAATTACAGCCTCAGGCTTTAATCACGTGGCTTAAAATAAAACTCAGAAACCTATGAGCCCGGTACCCTGCTGGATGGGATTCCTCCCAGTAAAGGTGTTGTATTGTTTTTTTCCCACTGACACCAGGAGAGTTTCTACTCCCATTGGCCACAGTCCAGCCCCTCCTAACGTCTTAAGAACAGTAAACAGGCCCCTTGTTTAGAAAGTTTGGAGACTCCTCATATATCCCATAACCTGGATACACTACTAGAACCTTCACAGATATTACTTAGCATGCATTCATTGACCATGAAAAACTATTTCTGATGTTAAGTTCAATTTATTAATAGTTTAAATGCCAATATTGTTAGTCGTTTTCTTTTTTTCCTTCCAGCATGGACTAAGGAATCTACGTGTGCATAATGGCCTGGAAGAAGAGGATGTCATGTGGTTAGCTAACCTCAATAAATAAATAGCACTTGTCATATCCAAGCTGCTCGTACAATCACTGGTTGAATGTACTGCTAAGAACCCAACGTGCCATTTACTCTAATAGATGCTCACGCATTCACTGAGTCACTTAATTCACATGCATGGCAGGCTGTGACTCAGTTGGGGGCCAGGCTCTGTGACAGCATTTTGGATGGTTCCAATCACAGGCTAAAAAAAAAAAAAATCAATTAGAGATGCCTCGGGGAACATTGGGTGGCTTTGTTCCTTTATCTTCAAAAATTCTTGGTTCCTCCCATTCCAGAGTATCCAATAAATTAAGACACCCAATCCAAAGAAATTTTTTTTTAAGAATTCCATTCTCCCTGTAATATCATTTGGCTCAGCCATCCTTCTCTTCTGAAATTTCAAGTAGTTGAAAAGTGTTTAATCCCACGAGTATAGCTACTTGTCAGTTTTCCTTTATCATAATGCCTCAGCATCTAAACGTGTTTTGATTTACAATAAGCGCTCGGAAGTAGGCAGGTGCCCCCTTTTTAAAAAAACAAGGTTAACTCGCCGAGCCTAAGAACAGAAGAAGGAATACACGAGCGGCAAGCACAATTAAAACAGGTGTTTGCACAAAGCTTAACAAATGGCAGTTGTCTTTTGTACGGAGGAAGAAAAAAAAAATTCAAAAACATCCCTCGGGGCTTTATTTTATGTTAACTCAATACATTGAATACTCATGTTAAATGTTTTCAGAACAAGTGCGGCACTTGAAAAATGTAATTTGTAACTGTTCAGAATTTCCCAGTGTTTATACATAACTGAAATTACTACCCTGTTGCTCTTTAACTTACGGTATTTAATGGCTGCATTAACTAAATTAAGAAAAGCCGCTCGAGTCACATAATCACGGAATATTTTGGTATAATTTGTAGCTTAATGATTACATTATGATATGCTGAAGAAAGTAGTAGGAAGCAATGCATCTTAATTATGGAAAATGCTTATATAATTTGATAAAGGAATACGGGAGCAGTTTCCTTCTTTGTAATTGGATGATGAGAGCGTTCGCGACGGCGAAAGGATTAGCCGCGACCCCAAAGAGTCAGGCTAGGGGGACATGGTGGCTGGTAAGACAAACAAAATTAATAATCACAGGTCATTTGAGAAGAGTGGTGTTTCATTTATAGAAGCTGAATAGTTATGAAGAAACTGCTTGATGAATTTATGATGGTAATTGGATTGAAGAATCTTTTTAGAGATGTTTTTGAACATAAAGTAGAGTAATTACTAATTCATTAGTTTTGAGCCTTGTTTGAATGGTTGTGGTCTCTTTTGAAGGATCAGTCTGACAAAAAGATACAGTCTGGTGGGTTGGGTCAGGCACTGTGTTTTTTTTGTATGTCTTCGAAATTCCAACATTGAGATCTCTCATAATTTCCAAATCTGTTCCTGTCTACCTGGAAGTTCTTGGCGTTCACACCCAACGTTTGCACATTACAATTCTTCCCAATAAGGCCATTAGTATTTGGTGGTGCCGCTCCAGGCTGAGGTATAGAGCCCCATTGGCACTCAGGATAGTAGGGATGGCAGCGTAAGAAAAACTCATCCAGTGAGCAATGAACCTTTAAAGTGGAGTTCCCCCCTATTAAAAGTCAGCAGATACCAAAAGGGTAGCTGCTGACTTTTAACAATCGGCCACTCACCTGTCCCTCGTTCCAGCGATGCGGCCGCCCGAGGGCTCGCTTGTCTCCCCCTCCCCTCGGCGGCGCCAGCATCACAAGTGTGGGCACCCGGCTTTGGCTTTAAAGCCAGGCGCTCACTGAGTCACGCTGCGGCTTGTGGCTCGGCTTATCTTCTGGGACCTGTGACGTGTCCCAGAAGATCACAGAGAGGGAGGGGGGAAGGTGAACTTCCTTCCGGCTCCTCGGCGCCAGGAGAGGAAGTGGAACGTGGACCCTGTGAAAACAGGGTCCACGCTCTTCTATTCGGCTCGGTGTTCGGCGTCGCACT
>BLSH010025079.1:57265-79961 GCA_018402905.1 Glandirana rugosa | reverse complement strand
CCCACGCCCCCCCCCCCAAAAAAAATCACTTCACATCATTATGGCACGTCAGGGGGTCACCTCCTCTTAATGCGGAAGTTCCACTTTTGGGTGAAACTCCGCTTTAAACATAATACTTGCCACTCACCATGGCCGATCCTAGTGTGGATGTATGCATGTGAAAGCCTCAGTCAATGTCACTCCTTGGGTCACTGCCCCTGACATGTTTCACCCCCCCCCACCAGGGCTTAATCATAGGGTTCTAAAAAAAGACAAAAAGTTACAGTCTAGTGGGTTGGGTCAGACACCGTGTTTTTTTGTATGTCTTCAAAACTCCATAATTGAGATCTCTAATAATCTCCAAATCTGGTCCTGACTACCTGGAAATTTTTGGTGTTCGCACCCAACTTTGCACATTACAGTTCTTACCAATAAGGCCATTAGTACTTGGTGGTGCCCCTCCAGGCTGAGGTTTAGAGACTGCAACCAACCAAATTATCTTGTCTAACTGTATGTATTAAAAAAAGGGATTTTGTCTGCACACATTTGCAAATACATGCGTAAGCTACAGAGCCCAAGAAACCCCAGTATTTTCAGTTGGTTACAGGCTGGTCGGAAAGTTGAGCAGGGAATGTCTATGGTTTTGTTTTGCATGCCTTCCCTTCCATATGCTCTTTGCTGCAAATACCAGTTATAGGTAAGGGCAGTAGCCATTTGTTTGTACTAAGGTATCAAGCCCCATTCGCACTCAGGATGGTAGGGATGCCAGCATAAGAAAAACTCATCCAGTGATCAGTGAACCTTTAAACAGAAAACTGCCGCTCACCATAGAAGATCCTAATGTAGATGTATACACTATATTACCAAAAGTATTGGGACGCCTGCCTTTACACGCACATGAACTTTAATGGCATTCCAGTCTTAGTCCGTAGGGTTCAATATTGAGTTGGCCCACCCTTTGCAACTATAACAGCTTCCACTATTCTGGCAAGGCTGTCCATAAGGTTTAGAGGGGGAATTATGGTGTGGGGTTGTTTTTCAGGGGTTGGGCTTGGCCCCTTAGTTCCAGTGAAGGGAACTCTTAAGGCTTCAGCATATCAAGATATTTAGGACAGTTTCATGCTCCCAACTTTGTGGGAACAGTTTGGGGATAGCCCCTTCCTGTTTCAACATGACTGCATACTAGTACAAAAACAAGGTCCATAAGGACATAGATGAGCGAGTTTGGGATGGAGGAACTTGACTGGCCTGCACAGAGATAATATAAATGGTGCTCTATTCCTATGCAAAGCAACGTGACTAAAATTGAAAAAGCAAGTTGCTATAAAGTGACTAGTGCATAAAGAACAATGATACTTAGTGCAAAGCAATATGACTCAATATAGTAATGTGATTTGCAATAAAAGTGACTAGTGCATAAACAACAATAATACTTAATAGTACATATGAGAAAAAAAAATATCAAAATTAACCACTTCAGCCCGGGAAGGATTTCCAGCTTTAGGACCGGAGCCCTTTTTGCGATTCGGCGATGCGTCGCTTAAACTGAAAATTTTGTGGTCGTGCGACGTTGTACCCAAACGAAATTTGCGTCCTTTTTTTCCCCACAAATGGAGCTTTCTTTTGGTGGTATTTGATCCCCTCTGCGTCATTTCTGATCGCCGCTATAAACAAAAGAAGAGCGACAATTTTGCAAAAAAAACCCAAATTTCTTACTTTTTGCTAAAATACAAATCCAAAAAAAAAATATAAAAAAACATTTTTTTTCACCGTTTTTGGCCGATTTATATTCTGCCTCATATTTGCGATAAAAAAAATCACAATCGGCGTTTATTGATTGGTTTGCGCAAAAGTGGTCGCGTTTACGGATGATGAGAATTCATTTTTGTTTTTTTTTTTATTTTTTACTAGTAATGGCGGCGATCTGCGATTTTTAGCGGTACTGCGATATTTCAGCGGACATGTTGGACTATTTTGACACTTTTTTTGGGACCATTGGCATTTATACAGCGATCAGTGCTATAAAAATGCACTGATTACTGTGTAAATGCCATTGGCAGTGAAGGGGTTAACCTGCAGGGGGCGCTCTAAGGGTTAACTGTGTTCCCTGAGCGTGTTCTAACTGTGGGGGGACTGCCCTAGCTGGGGAAGGGAAGCGATCACAGCTTCCGTGTAGAGGAAGGCTGTGATCACAGCCCTTCCCCCTCACACAGAACGGAGGTCCGTGTTTACATACACGGACCTCCGTTCCTTCGCTCCGGAGGGGGGCATCGCGGGTGGCCGGCGGAGATCGACTCCGCCGCACCCGCTCCCTGGCCCTCCCCGAACACAGTGAGCGCACGGGCGCGCCTCCGGCGGCGCGCGCGTGCTCTCTAGGCTCGATCCCGCGGCCGCCGTCGCATTTGCGCAGGAGAGCCAGCTTGTCGCCGTCAATTGCCGATCGACGGTCGGCAAGCGGTTAATATATATATATATACACACACACACATCCAATAAAGACTCTTTTTTTAATTAATTGGTGCCTGTGTGACTATAAGTTCAAAAACATAAAGTTTGTGCCCATGAATATAATTATATGATACAACGTGTCAAATGGAATCTTTTCAGTCTCGTGCACTGATCTCCTGTGCTGATATATATCGCTGAATGTTGCAAGGTGTCTACTGAGCCCCACTTTAAAAAAATCTCCTATGTTCTGAGATGTGACGTTCCATCTAATAAAACTGGCCTCTTACCAGATATGGTGGATCCCTATTACAGGGATCAAACTTGCTGTATGAACATAACCACTTGTGTAGATGTTACTCTCTTGGCTATCTCAAATCTACAGTATCTCACAAAAGTGAGTACACCCCTCACATTTTTGTAAATATGTTATCATATATTTTCATGTGTCAACACTTTGGAAATGACACTTTGCTGCAATGTCAAGTAGTGAGTGTACAGCTTGTATAACAGTGTCCCCTAAAAATAACTCAACACACAGCCATCAATTTCTACTTTTTCAAAGTGTCAATATTTTGTGTGGGCACCATTATTTTCCAGCACTTCCTTAACCCTCTTGGGCATGGAGTTCATCAGAGGTTCACAGGTTGTCACTGGAGTTCTCTTCCACTCCTCCATGATGACATTAAGGAGCTGGTGGATGTTAGAGACCTTACGTTCCTCCACCTTCCATTTGAGGATGCCCCACAGAGGCTCAATAGATTTTAAGTCTGGAGACATGCTTGGCCAGTCCATCACCTTTATCCTCAGCTTCTTTAGCAAGGCAGTGGTCATCCTGGAGGTGTGTTTGGGGTCGTTATCATGTTGGAATACTGCCCTGTGGCCCAGTCTCTGAAGGGAAGGGATCATGCTCTGCTTCAGCATGTCACAGTACATGTTGGCATTCATAGTTCCCTTAATGAACTATAGCTCCCCAGTGCCGGCAGCACTCATGCCGCCCCAGACCATGACACTCCCACCACCATGCTTGACTGTAGGCAAGACACACTTGTCTTTGTACTCCTCACCTGATTGCCGCAATACACGCTTGACACTATCTGAGCCAAATACGTTTATCTTGGTCTCATCAGACCACAGGACATGGTTCCAGTAATCCATGTGCTTAGTCTGTTTGTCTTCAGCAAACTGTTGGCGGGCTTTCTGGTCCATCATCTTTAGATAAGGCTTATTTTTGGGATGACAGCCATGCAGACTAATTTGATGCAGTGTGTGGTGTATGGTCTGAGCACTGACAGGCTGACCCCCCACCTCTTCAACCTCTGAAGCAATGCTGGCAGCACTCATACATCTATTTCCCAAAGACAATCTCTGGATATGATGCTGAGCACGTGCACTCAGATGCTTTGGTCGACCATGGCGAGGCCTGTTCTGAGTGGAACCTGTCCTGTTAAACTGCTGTATGGTCTTGGCCACCATGCTGCAGCTCAGTTTCAGGGTCTTGGCAATCTTCTTATAGCCTGCGCCATCTTTACGTAGAGCAGCAATTCTTTTTTTCAGATACTTAGAGAGTTCTTTGCCATGTGGTGCCATGTTGAACTTCCAATGACCAGTATGAGAGAGTGAGAGTGATAAAACCAAATTTAACACACCTGCTCCCCATTAACACCTGAGACATTGTAACACTAATGAGTCACGTGACACCGGGGAGGCAAAATGGCTAATTGGGCCCAATTTGGACATTTTCACTTAGGGGTGTACTCACTTTTGATGCCAGCAGTTTAGACATTAATGGCTGTGTGTTGAGTTATTTTGAGGGGACAGCAAATTTACACTGTTATACAAGCTGTACACTCACTACTTTACATTGTAGCAAAGTGTAATTTTTTTCAGTGTTGTCACATGAAAAGATAGAATAAAATATTTACAAAAATGGGAGGGGTGTACTCACTTTTGTGAGATACTGTATATACTTCCAAGAGACTGGGAAGGTGATTCAGAGACCAGAGCATTGGATTACTCTCATGGGCATTCAGACTGCTTGTGTTGCAATAATTATCGGCTTGGATATCTTAGGTGTATTGATTCAAACAGCCTTACATCCGTTTTTAACATAGATGGAACTCCAATAGTTTGGAAATCATATGTGGATAAGGAAAGAAAAGTCTCATAGTATAAAACCGCAAAAAATGTATTAAAATAGTTTTTAAAAGTTACATTTACAACAAGGCTGAAAATTCAAGCATAAGGAAGTTAACCTGGTGGCGATGTCACTCGTCCAACCAGTTGGGTGGCGTTACAGGGTTTCTCCGATCCAACGCGTTTCCCCACAAATATCATCTACTCCATTCCCAGTACACCAATTAACTCTTTGAGAAGTCTTTATTGAATGTGTATATATATATATACATTTTGATATATATTTTTTTCTCATAAGTATTATTAAGTATTATTGTTGTATGCACTAGTCACATTTATTGCAAGTCACGTGGATTTGTGAAAGACAGAAGTTGTCAAGCAAACCCGATTTCATTTTATGAGGAGGTAAGTAAAACATTGGACAGAGGGGTGGCTGTGGACGTGGTGTACTTGGATTTTGCAAAAACATTTGACACCGTTCCCCACACACGGCTAATGTGTAAGGTAAAGTCTACAGGCTTAGAAAGATCAGTTTGTAAATGGATAGAAAACTGGCTAAAAGACTGAATTCAGAGAGTAATGGTTAATGATTCTTACTCTGAATGGTCTAAGGTTATCAGTGGTGTACCCCAAGGTTCAGTGTTGGGGCTCTTACTTTTCAATATATTTATAAATGATATAGGGTCTGGGATTAAAAGTACCATTTCAGTGTTTGCAGATGACACCGAGCTATGCAGTGGAATAACGTCTTTACAGGATGTCTCCAACTTACAAGCCGACCTCAATGCACTGTCTAATTGGGCGACTATGTAGCAGATGAGGTTTAATGTAGATAAATGTAAAGTTATGCATTTGGGGGCTAAGAATATGCATGCATCATACATACTAGGGGGAGTAGAACTGGGGGGATCCATAGTGTAGAAGGATCTGGGGGGTTTTGGTAGATCATAAGCTTAATATTAGCATGCAATGCCAAGCTGCAGTTTCTAAAGCAAGCAAAATCCTTTCTTGTATTAAAGCAGAGTTCCACCCTTTCCTTATGTCTATTAAAAGTCAGCAGCTAGAAAAAGTGTATCTGCTGACTTTTAATAAACAGACACTCGCCTATCTCCCGGTCCAGCGATGGGGCCGCACAGAGCCTCACTCCTCTGCCCCTCCCCTCCGCGGAGCTGGCATTGCTATTGTGGGCACCCGGCCGCAGCTTCAGGGCTGGGCGCACACTGCGCATGCGCGAGTGGTGCAGCGCTTTGTGATTGGTCCCGAAGTCTTCTAGGACCTGTCCTGTGTCCCAGAAGACTTCGAGAGGGAGGGGGAAGGAGACCTTCCACTTCCGATCGCCTAAGGCGATCAGAGCGAAAGTACCCAAAAAAATCGGGTATCCCCACCCCCCCTCCCCCAAAGCTTAGTTTCAGCATCCGGAGCTGGGGAGGAGGACTTAAAGCGGAAGTTCCACTTTTGGGTGGAACGCCGCTTTAAGAGAGGTATGGACTCCAGAGATAGAGACATCATTTTGCCCTGTACAAATCTTTAGTGAGACCTCACCTGGAATATGCAGTTCAGTTTTGGGCACCAGTTCTCAAAAAGGATATCGGGGAACTGGAGAAAGTGCAGGGAAGGGCAACCAAACTAATAAGAGGCATGGAGGAGGCCAACTCAATATTGAACCCTAAGGACTAAGACAGGGATGCCATTAAAGTTCATGTACGTGTAAAGGAAGGCGTCCCAATACTTTTGGTAATATAGTGTATGTGTGAAAGCCTCAGTCAATGCCGCTCCTTGGGCCACTGCCCCTGACATGTTTCACCCTTTCACCAAGGCTTAATCATAGGTGTCTATGATTAAGCCCCTGTGGGCAGGGCGAAATATGTCATGGGACTTGGCCTGAGGAACGGCTTTTACAATTCTTCCTGTTGCACTTTTGCTAATTCTTATTGAGAACAAATTTCAGCAAGGAGAGTAAGAACCCATTATAATAGCCATAAAAGGTGTGCAGACTGAGGAACAAAGTCTATGCCGCTCTGGCCACTGCCCCTGACATGTTTCACCCCTTCACCAAGGCTTAATCATAGGTGTCTATGATTAAGCCCCTGTGGGCGGGGCGAAATATGTCATGGGACTTGGCCTGAGGAACGGCCTTTACAATTCTTCCTGTTGCACTTTTGCTAATTCTTATTGAGAACAAATTTCAGCAAGGAGAGTTAGAACCCATTATAATAGCCACAAAAGGTGTGCAGACTGAGGAACAGAGACCTCAACAATAGAGTCCAAAATGGTACTCTGATGGTTCATTCATCTTTCAAAAAAATCAAAACAAAATTTATTTCAGTGGTCGTAGCCCCCAGCTGTCCCTCTTTTATAACCAAATTCCTCTATCCCTCTTTCCTCCTTGGTCGTCCCTCTGTTTGGTCTGATGTATAGACCTCTATAGAAATTAACTTTTTAACAACCAACATTTTATTCCATCCTATAGTTTTGTTTTTTGTAAAAAAAGCCAATATTGGGGAGATTGAAAAGCACTTCTGAGTTCAGCCAATCTTATTTGCTTGCTAATTCTTCATGGGCTGGGTAATTATCCGTATGGCGGGGATGTGTCCTTTGCTTACATATTTGCTACAAGGTGTCCTTCTTTCTCATCTCAGAAAGTTGGGAGATATGCCAGCGGTTAATTTATAACGTATGGGGTTTAGCTATATAACAACCAACATGGTAGATCTATTCCTAAGACATACACAACTGTATATGTTTAAAATGAATTACTGGAAGTCATAAATCAATCATATCAGGAAGGAAGCATTTATGTAGAATTAAGGAGACAATCAGTTCAGAGGCCAAAAGAAGCATTGTTGTTGATGACAACAGAAATGGCTTCCAATAGTCAACACAAGCTATACATCCTTAGGCCTCTTGGTTACTCCAAGACATTTGTCCACACTCTCACACTATTAGTAATGATGAGATATGTAGTATAAGACAGGACCAGATTGGTGAAAAGGCCAGATGACATTTCCAGAATCAGCCTTTTAGCAAAATTTCATCACAATCTGTTTTTTCTATGAAATATCACTCTTAAGCCTCGTACACACGGGACGACGATCATACGTACGATCATCGCAAATCGTATGTTGGCTGTTGTATCTAGCATACTGACTGCACTACACGATCGTACGAGCACAGAAGAACGTTCAGGTGCATGTAATTAGCATCCAGCCATTCCTGACTTTGGAGCATGCGTGTTTTGCTCAATACAACTTGTTGTACCAACTGCTCTGTACACACGATACAACGGTCGCATGACCGCTTGTTGGTACGACCAAGTTTTCTAGTTTGCTCATACAACTCCCCTTGTACGACCGTCGTATGTTCGGCTGTTCAAATCGCGCCTACGAACGATCAATTACATATACGACGGTCGTAAGTACGAGCTGTTGTATACAACCGTCGAACTGTGTGTACGGGGCTTTAGATGTTCAGATGGTGCAACCATTTGTTTAGAGTTTGGGTGGAGGCATTAAACTAGATCCATCCCCAGGCTTTTGATAGCTAAGCTTGTTGGCCTGTGGTGTCTCCTACATTCCATAAGCCTTGATCATTTTAGATTAAAACTGTATAATAACTGGAACGGTAATGGACACCTTAAGGGTAAACTATAATGGTTTTGTGTCAATTTCATTTCATTTTTTTAAGCGCTTATGTTTTAGACTGTTGTTTTATATCTCATTTTATAGTATTTATACAAACTTTGTTTTACAATTAAACGCTTATTCTGGAACTATATATTACCTAAAGAGATATCAGGGAAAAGGAAGATAGTTTCAAGCTCTGTTTGCCTCAGACTAGGTGTTCTGGTAAGGCAGTTCTAGGTGTTCCGATCCCCTAAGGCAAGGGTCTCCAAACTTTCTAAACATAGGGCCAGTTTACTGTCCTTTGGACTTTGAGGGGGCAAACTGTGGCCACTGAGAATAGAAAATGCCCCAGCATCAATGACAGTAGACAGTGGGGTGTATTTACTAAAGCTAGAGAGTGCAAAATGAGTCACATTTCTGCATAGATACCAATCAGCTTCTAACCTCAGCTTGTTCAATTAAGCTTTGGCAATAAAACCTGGAAGCTGATTGGTTTCTGTACAGAACTGTGACTAATTTTGCGCTCTCTAGCTTTATTAAATAAACCCCAATGTCTCAGACTTGGTGGTCAGTGAGATTACAAAAAATTACATAGTGCCTGTGGTCAGTAGGAGGAGGAATGGTGCCCCATTATTGGAGTCAGTGGGAGGAATTTTGCCCTATTGTTGTTGTCAGTGTAAGTTATAGTTCCCTACTATCATTGGTGTCAGTGGAAGGAGTAATACTCCATTTGTGGTGGCAGTGGGAATAATGATGCCTCAGTCTTGGTGTCAGTGAGAGATATAGCGCCCCATCATTGTCATCAGTGTGAGGAATGGTACCTCATCATTGATATCAGTAGAAAGACTAGTGCCCCATTATTGGTATCAGTGAAAGGAATAGTTCCCTATCATTGGAATTGGTGGGAGGAATAGTGCCACATCATTGTTACCAGTGTGAAGAATAGTGCCTCATCATTGGTATCAGTGGGACGAATCGTGCCTCATCATTGGTATCGGTAGGAAGAATAATTCTCATTGTTGGTATTAGTGGGAGGAACAGTGCCCCATCATTGGTATTAGTGGGAGGAATAGTGCCCCATCATTGGTCTCAGTGAGACAAATAGTGTCCCATAGTGTCCCATCAGTGGTATCAGTGGGAGGAATATTGCCACATCATTGTCATCAGTGGGAAGAATAGTGCCTCATCATTGGTATCAGTGGGAGCAATAGTTCCCCATCCTTGATATTGGTAGGAAGAATAATCCTCATCGTTGGTATTAGTGGGAGGAGTAATCGTGCCCCACCATTAGCATCAGTGGAAAGGAATACTGCTCCATCATTGGTATCAGTGGGAGGTATAGTGTCTCCCCGTTGGTGTCAATGGAAGGAATAGTTCCCAACTGTTGGTGTCAGTGGAAGGAATGAGGACTCATCATTGGTGTCTTGGGAGGAACACTGCCTCATATCATTGGGAGAAACAGTACCCCAAGGACTGGATAAAGGCAAGCAAAGGACCACATCTAGCCCAGGGACAACCGTTTGGAGACCACTGATGTAAAAGGTAAGAAACATTTATTCAATTCTATTTTTATGCTGTGTGAATGGGAACACATAACAAACACATAGTGGCGTTTTACCAAATTTGCTGGCAAAAGTGGAAATACGGTTTAAATACAAAAAGTCTTTTGTGTAGAACCGTGACAACCCTAGCAATGCAAATTTATAAATTATATATATATATATATATATATATATATATATATATATATATAGCATCTAACTGCACTGACATCCCAATCAAACCATCAGCTTGATCTGTTTCACCTGAAGGAATACATCCCATTCATCTCCCTGAACAGCCAGCCCCTAATGTTAATTGACAGCATAAAAGAGAGGTAGAAAAGCCTATTTTGTTGAAAGGCCAGGAGAGTAGTCACCGCCGCAATGACGAGCATACATTTTACCTACAGATACTGCCTCTTTCCCGGATTGACAAGATAACAAGTCTGTATGCTCAATTAAATCTGCTTTTTCTAAAGTACTTCAGACCGAACCAAATTATGCAATCATTTTTTTTTCTCTGCACTTTCTGTCGCTGTGAAGTACATCATTGAGTGGTTGGTAAAAACCAACTTTGGAAGCAATACTCTTAACATATAAATAATAAAAAAAATACTCTTTGCACTCTACAACCTTAATAAAGTCAACAGAAACATTTCCACAAAATGCAAAAGTAGCTGAAAGTGGCTTTTAAAGCATTCCCAGCTGCTTCGCTGTAATTATCGAGTTTAAATGAACAACACTGTGTCATCTTTTTAAGAGGATATATTCACCTTTTAGGGGTTTTTTCCTCTAAGAGACTTCCAAACAATTGTGGGAGGATGTGGCTGTTAATATTTTAAGCACATATCACTTTCAATCATTTTATACATTCCCAGGTATGGAAGGGTAATCTACACTAAGCTCAAAAATAAAAATGAATAGAAAACTTCTTTGCGGTGCATTAACATGCATAAATGTGCATTGCATTACGGCAACCCACTGAAATGAATGGGCCCTTTGTAATACAACACATTCATAATGAATGGCACTGCAATGCAGTAACAGTAATGATGCATTAGAGTAAGTGGACCAAAATGTTTTTTTTCTGATCAGATTAATGTCTTTTTTTATGTTTACGACTTTTGAAACTGCCTTTGGTTAAAACGGACTTTCACTCCTCCTCCAGGTTGGCTAAGGCTCTGTGTATGGCCGCTGTGCAATTTAAATCAACAGTTTTTATTTTATTTTTACTTTTACTCTGGCCCCACCCACCACCATTCTCACCTAGGTGAGGAATAATACCCCATCATTGGTATCAATGGGAGCAATAGTGCCCCATCATTGGTATCAATGGGAGCAATAGTGTCCCATCATTGGTGTCAGTGGGAGGAATAGTGCCCCATCATTAGAATTAATGGGAGGAATAGTGCCCCATCATTGGTATCAGTGGGAGGAATAGTGCCTTATCATTGGTATCAGTGGGAGGAATAGTGCCCCATCATTAGTATCAACGGAAGGAATAGTGCCCTATTATTGGTGTCAGTGGGAGGAATAATGCCCTATTATTGGTGTCTGTGGGAGGAATAGTGCCCCATCATTGGTGTCAGTGGGAGAAATAGTTCCCTATCATTGTTATACGTGGGATGAATAGTGCCCCATCATTGTTATCAGTGGGAGGAATAGTGCCCTATCATTGGTGTCAATGGGAGGAATAGTGCCCCATCATTGTTATAAGTGGGAGCAATAGTGCCCCATCATTGGTATCCATGGGAGGAATAGTGCCCCATAGTGCCCCGTCATTGTTATCAGTGGGAGGAATAGTGCCCCATCATTGGTGTCAGTGGGAGGAATAGTGCCCCATCATTAATATCAGTGGGAGGAATAGTGCCCCATCATTGTTATAAGTGGGAGGAATAGTGACCCATCATTGGTATCAATGGGAGGAATAGTGCCCCATCATTGGTGTCAGTGGAAGCAATAATGCCCCATCATTGTTATAAGTGGGAGGAATAGTGCCCCATCATTGGTATCAATGGGAGGAATAGTGCCCCATCATTGGTATCAGTGGGGGGAATAGTGCCCCATCATTGGTATCAATGGGAGGAATAGTGCCCCATCATTGGTATCAGTGGGAGGAATAGTGATCCTCTATTGGTGTCAGTTGGAGTAAGGGTGCCCCATCATTGGTATCAGTGGGAGGAATAGTGCCCCATCATCGGTGTCAGTGGGAGGAATAGTGCCTCATCATTGGTGTCAGTGGGAGGAATAGTGCCCTGTCATTGTTATACGTGGGAGGAATAGTGCCCCGTCATTGTTATCAGTGGGAGGAATAGTGCCCTATCATTGGTGTCAGTGGGAGGAATAGTGCCCCATCATTGATATCAGTGGGAGGAATAGTGCCCCATCATTGGTATCAATGGGAGGAATAGTGCCCCATCATTGGTGTCAGTGGAAGGAATAATGCCCCATCATTGTTATAAGTAAGAGGAATAGTGCCCCATCATTGGTATCAATGGGAGGAATAGTGCCCCATCATTGGTATCAGTGGGAGGAATAGTGCCCCATCATTGGTACCAGTGGGAGGAATAGTGCCCCATCATTGGTGTCAGTGGAAGGAATAGTGCCCCATCTTTGGTATCAATGGGAGGAATAGCGCCCCATCATTGGTATCAATGGGAGGAATAGTGCCCCATCATTGGTGTCAGTGGGAGGAATAGGGCTCCATCATTAGTGTCAGTGGGAGGAATAGGGCTCCATCATTGGTGTCAGAGGGAGGAATAGTGCCTCATCATTGAGCACAGGTATGTCAGGAGGGAGGAGTTTCTCCTGCTGCTGTCTGGTGGTGAAGCTGCTTCAGGTGATCTGTGTGAGAGGGGAGTTCTCTCCTCACCCTTGAGGCCTCCTCTTGGGGAGGCCATGGAGGCCTCTACTACTGGAAGTTCACAGCCATGCCCTGGACTGTTGGGTGAAATGCTTGCCCCTATACAAGCCATGGCTGGTGATCTCTCTGCCCCTGGCGAGGATGAAAGCTCGGAGGCCATTCAGGAGCGAGTGGTGGCCAGGATTAAAGTCCTGAATAGGAAGAGAAACAAGCCCTACAAGCATCTACTACTCATCTACTGTAGGTTTGCAAGACTGGCAAAGATGGAGGTGGGGGAGGAGATCCCCAGTTCTGACCCCCTGCGCCCTCAGGGAGAGGTAAGCAGCCCTATGCCATCCCAGGACTTCGGAGGCATGCTAAGGGTCATCCAGGCAATGGAGTCTCCTATGCGGGGGGATCAGCTGGCGTTTAATGATGAGGACATTAGGGGCCTTGATATGTTCAGTGTGTCGAGGTCAGGGTCATGTGGCTAAGGACTGCACCGAGATGATAAGGTGCAACCTTGCCAGCGCCTTGGTCACCTCTACAGCCGATGCCCTGAGGCCTGGCACAATATAGAGAAGGAGGTAATAGAGGACCTGTTGAGGCTGGAGGGGATGGAGGGTGAGGCCCCTGGTGTACTATCCTCCTCTGCGGTGACCGACTCCCCTTGTCCTGTTCAGGATCCCTTTTCAATTCCCGTGGCCACCCCTCCTGTGTCTGTAGGTATTCCTTATGTGTCTGGCTCTGTGCCCCCCCCCCCCATACCTAGCCTACTGTACCCACTCCTCTTGTGTCAGAACCTTCCAAGTCTGTGCCCCCTGAGTCAGTTATCCCCCATGAGTCTTGCCCTCCTAAGTCTGACTTAAAGGAAGGTCCCGTCCCCCCACCAGGAGTGGTAGAGAGTACCAAAAAGGGTACCACTTCTTCCTCTGTAAAGAAGTCTACTGTGAAGACTTCAAAGAAAAAAGCAAGAGATGACAGCATCTCTGAATCGGACCTGCAGTACCTGGAGGAGAGAAGGAAGGTTGGGAGGTGGAAGAGGCAGGCGGTGAGGATGGAACAGGGACGGTGCCTGTCTCCAGCCGTTCTAGGGCCTCCAAGTTAGATATTTCCTCATCTGAGGCTTCTTCGGAGCAAAGTTCAGATTCTGAAATGGAGTTGCAGGAGGCATCAAGAAATAGAGGGGCTTCTGGTGATGAGCAGCAGAGGGGAGCTAAGAAGCAATCCACCCAATAACCCAAATGGCAGTTTCCCCCTCTGTTAAAAGTACAATAAATATCGCCAGCATTAAGTCAGTAAGAGCCTGTTCTATGGCCTTCTTTTTGTTCAGCCAATTACATGCTGAAAATGTATATTTACAAGAGACTTGGCTCACCTCCTTGGCAGATATTCATATGGCCAAGAGAGAGTGGAGGTATGGTCCATCCTACTGGTCTCTTGCGGCCGAGCCTTACGGGCCGCACACAGAGTGGGACAGGAAATGCCTTTTTACAAGGATCAAGCCATTTCTTTTTACATCCCGGCAAGTGGTCTTTGGAAGGGATTTTAATACAGTAACTAGGCCCAAGGACAGGAAGGACTTCAAGGACAAGCTGGGATATGATAGCGTTATTTTAAATAATATGGTTAGGGATGCTGGTCTTGTGGGTGTGCACATTAAGCACCTCCCGGATAACACAGGGTTCACCTTTCATCGAGGTAGTAGTCAGAGTAGGATAGATAGTTTTTTTTTTAAGGAGACCTCTGCTTTCTCGCCCCCAGTGGTGCAGGCAGTAGAGTTCTCTGATCACTGTATGCTATCTGTGGTCTTGAATGCTTTAGACGCCCCTCAGAGGGGCAAGGGCATCTGGAGATTGAGTTTGACTCTCCTTGAGGAAGAACATGTTAGACAATCCTTTGAGGAATTCTTTCAGGCACAGGTGACCATCCTGGACTTTTGTAGCAGCAAGACTGAGTGGTGGGAGCTGACAAAAAGAGGATCTCTGGATTCTTCAGGGGTCTAGCCAATAAAAAACTGTTTTGCTAAATACATGACCTACCAATGTTTATGGAGGAAGCTGGAGATTCTTGTCTCGAGAGGAGGAGATCCTGGGGCAATCTCTGAAGTGAAACTCCTTCTCAGGAAGTGTCAATATGACTGGCATGCCTCTTTGGTTCTGGAGAGGGACTATGGGAAGTACCACTCGCCTGACCCTTACCAGAACTGCAAGCAAGGTGTAGCTGTTAAAGTGCTCATTGGCCTTAGGGATAGTACAGGTTCCTTGACAAAGTCCAGGTCAGGGATCCTGGAGGTTGTGAGGTCCTTTTATGCTGCCTTCTTGGAAGGAAAGGGATTGACCGTGACAGGATGGAAAGCTTTTTGGACTCTACTCCAGGTCTAAATGGTGGAGATGTTCCATTGATGAATTTGACAGAGGAAATCACAGTTGAAGAGGTGATGAGGGCAATTGAACAGCTTGCCATCAAAAAAGTCACCTGGACCAGATGGCTTGATGGCTGAGTTTTACAAAGCCTTTAAGTCTATTCTGGCCCCACATTTGTTAAAGGTTTTTAACAGTTGCCTTGCTGAGGGGATGCTTCCCCCTATAATGAGACACTCGGCTGTGGTTCTTCTTTCAAAAGGTAAAGATCCTTTGATGATTGAGAATTGGCACCCCATCAGCCTTCTCAATGTTGATAGAAAGATACTTTCAAAGATATTTTTCTGGCGCCTATCGTCAGTAGCAGAGTCTTTGCTTTCTCGCCATCAGCACTGTTTGGTCCAGGGTAGGAGCACCTTCACAGCGGTTTTAGCTGTCCGGGAAGCCTTGGGGCAGTGCAGGGCTGCAGGCTAGGGAAAGTATTTGCTGGCTTTGGATCAGGCAAAGGCTTTTGATCGTGTTAACCATGAGTACCTGTGGTTGCTCCTTAGTAAGTACGGTCTGCTGGGTGGTTTTGTTGATTGGTTGAAAGTCTTGTATAAGGGGGCAGAAAGCTTTCCCCTTGTTAATGGTTGGGTTGGGCAGTCCTTTGAGGTTAGCTCCGGAGTGTGCCAGGGTTGTCCCCTGAGTCTCCTGCTCTATGTGTTTGCAATCGACGCCTTCATCAGGAGGCTAGAGAGCAGCATGTTATGTGGGGTACCAGTGGGGCTCCCAGGTGAGCCGCCTTTGAGGGTTGTTGCCTATGTGGACGGTGTGTCAGTGATCGTCAGATCGACAGATGAAGCGGAGGAGGTGGTCTTGCTGACATCACGGTACTCTGAAGCATCAGGCTCCAACATCAATCAGGAAAAGAGTTTTCTGGATGGGAAAGGAAGGTGAGGGGTTTGATCTCCCAGACACCTATCCAGTGCCCAAGGAAAAAATTAAGATACTAGGCATTGAATTTGGACCTGGTGATTATGGCCCCAAAAACTGGGAAAGTGGGCTGGAAATTGCCAATACTCAGGCGGTCAGCTGGAAGAGATGGAAGTTATCTCTGAGGGAAAGGGTTGATCTGATTAAGACTTACCTGATTCCGATCTTCTTGTATGTAAGCTTTGTCTGCATCTTGCCAGTGTCTCTCCATGCTAGGATCTATAGTGTGTTCTTCCAGATGCTGTGGGGGGAACAGACTGAACCCCATCAAGAGGAATGCCACCTATCTATCCAGGAGGGAGGGTGGCTTAGGTATAGTCAACCCAGTTATTTACTTTTCACTGCTATTTCTCAAGTTTAACATTGGTAATATGCTTGCAGCGGAACCTCCTGGATAGGCAGGCATGTTTAGATCTTGGTTTAGGCCTTTTCTATGACTTTGGGAAGAAGGTGGCCAAGTGAAGAATCTCAGGGGTCATCGTGGTCAGCTACCAGCCTATGTCGCTCCATGCCTGAAGTTACTGCAGCAGTGGCGATTGTCAGCTGAAGATCTCAGAGCGGTTCCGAGGAAAGTCCTCATGACCCGAGTCTTGAGCAAAGTCTTTCATGACCCCCTGGCCTTAAGGGATTGCCCAGGCCCAATTTTTAGGACAGGGTTAAGAGGGTTAATTAAGGGATAATTTGGATAGAGTCCCCCTTAAATTTAGGGATCTGGCCTGGTTATATTTCCACGGGAGGCTCTATGTTCGGCAGTGAGATGGATCGTAGCTGTCCTCGGGAGGAGTGTGCAGGTGATTAGGAGACTATGGACCATTTTCTCCTTCATTGCCCTTTTAACATAGAAGTATACAAACAGGTGGGACGGGCCCTCGGTGTTCCTTTCCTCTCCAAGCTGAGTTATGCTGAGTGGGTGTATGGAGCATTCAATACTGGTGGGGCTTTTTGTTTGGATACACTTCTTTTAATTAGTCTAGTAGTCCGTTATTTCACTAGACTGCTAGGAGACTGCCAGGAGTCTCTTTCCCGGGTGTGTCTTTCTGTCTCTTAGCACCCTACATTTTATTTATGATTAATTTTTGATAAATGACTGCGTATATAGGTGATGGGTTGTGGGGTTTTTTGATACATGTTTAATTTTTGATAAATGACTGTGTATATAGGTGATGTGTTGGTGGGGTTTTTTTGTTTGGATACACTTGTTTTAGTTAGTCTACTACTCTGTTATTTCACCTGGAACGCACTGTGTCAGGTCACCACTCGGCATAAAATCCTTCCTGTTCAGGTGGTGGTGAGTGACATTTTGCATGAGGTGAGGAAGATTCGGGTGCTTGAGAGAGACAAGCAGAGTCAGGGGGCTTGGTTGAAGACATGGAGGGGTTTCGAGCCCCCCTGACTGCCAGGAGTCTCTTTCCCGGGTGTGGCTTTCTGTCTCTTAGCACCCTAGATTTTATTTATGATTAATTTTTGATAAAGGACTGTGTACATAGGTGATGGGTTGTGCCTCTTAGGTCCTCTCTGCTGCTTTATGTAAATAGTTTTCTAAGATTTACTATGCATATATTGTATATATTCTGATTGATTTATGTTGAAGTAATGTAATATAATTTTGTTTTTTATTTTTGTATAAAATTGTTGCTTAATTCTTTTCAATAAATATCAATAGTGCTCCATCAATGGTATCAGTGGGAGAAATAGTGCCCCATCATTGGTGTGAATGGGAGGAATAGTGCCCCATCTTTGGTATCAGTGGGAGGAATAGTGCCCCATCATTGGTATCAGTGGGAGGAATAGTGCCCCATCATTGGTATCAGTGGGAGGAATGGTGCCCCATCATTATTGGTGTCAGAGGACGAATAGTGCCTCATCATTGGTATCAGTGGGAGGAATAGTGCCCCATCATTGTTATCATTGGGAGGAAAAGTGCTGCATTATTGGCGTCAATGGGAAAAATAGTGCTCCATTATTGGCGTCAGTGGAAGGAATAGTGCCCCATCATTGGTATCAATGGGAGGAATAGTTATCCATTATTGGTATCAGTGGGAGTAATAGTGCTATGTCATTGGTGTCAGGGGAAGGAATAGTGCTCCATTATTGTTATTAGTAGGAGGAATAGTGCCCCATCATTGGTATCAGTAGGAAGAATAGTGCTCCATCATTGGTGTCAGTGGGAGAAATATTGTCCCATCATTGGTATCAGTCCCAGCTGTGTCAGCTTCCTTTGATTACATGTCACATGTCCCAGGAGGCTGCAGGAGTAGAGGTTCACAGCTACTAGTGAGCAGTGAACCTTGAGGAGGCAGATGGCTTCCGATGACTAAGGAGGACCAAGATGGTGGTGCAGTACCTGGGCTGATGCACCTGTTTAGGGCATAGCAAGTATGATGGGCTAAAAAAAATGAGAGGAACAAATGAAGTTCCTCTTTATTGATGTTATAGAGCTTATTTAGACTTTGCATGTAAAATGAATGCACCACAATGTGGTAATGCACTAATGATAAGTTGTTGCAAGTGGGCCCTCATGTGTTTTCAGATTCATTTTTGTAATGTTTAAAATTTTATAAACTGACATTGGTTCTGAGGGCCCATTCAAATTTATGCATTGGTTTAACGAATGGTAAAATGTGCACATTATAACAACACACCTGCTCTATGTTGTCATTCATTGTAAATGCCACCTCAGTACATGTTGCTAAAACTAAAATATATATTATGTTTTAGGGCTATTGCGGCGTGTTGGAGTACCATTCCTGTTGAATAGGCTGCTTTATTGCAACAATTAATGAGTGTTAAAGAATGCATGTTAACATAGAGTTAGCTATGAGGCCAGACAGAACGTCTCCAATGGCTGTTGTTCAATGACAAAGCTAGCAAGGAGATGACTATCAATGTAGCCAACTCCTTTCACCTACATTGTCGAGATTGCCGCAGCAGTAGAGGGGTGCCCTATTCGATCTCATAGCTAAGCTTACAAAACACATAGGAACATAGGACAATATACTATGTAGCCAGGTGCTGCAGCAACATGGAGAAGGAGACATTGCAGTAGGGGCGAAGAGATGATTTTCCATAAACTGCCCAGGAAAGTTCTTCAGGAGAGTGCCTCTGTCTGGATATTCACCTGCCAGCTAGAGGCCATACCAGCTAAGATCCGACCCTGTAACTGGGAACAAGGACACCCGGGGGCAGTGCAGCACCGCCCACATCACAGCACCTGAGACTGGAGCATCCACTCACCCCCTGCTTCCCACCACTGATCACTTGAGGCTTTCGGGGAGAGAACGAGGAGGCCCCCTTCTACAGCCAGAGGCCACTGCAGCATCCCGGGACTGGTGAGAGGGTTATTTGGCCTTGGCTGATACTGCTAGCAGAGACTGAGGCACTGAAAGCAGGACACTGAGTGTACTCAATCCATAGCACAACCATACTGCCCTCTATACCGCTCTTATTCCAAACCTAGACTGCACCTATGCCAACCCTATACCACATTATACTGAACCTTTACCACATCTGAACAACACCTACCTTGCACCTTTGCCAAGACTATACCGTATCTATACTGCATGCAGGCTAACTGGGACAGTCTTTAAGTGCACCAACGCTCTTAAAGGGTCCAACAATAGCTGGCAGAAGAACACCTCAAAGGACTGCCCCTCCCATAACAAATATTTTGCAAGTCCCCTCTGTTCCCCTGCTCCTCCACTACCATCCTCCTTTTCTTTTGGACAGCATACTCAGTCAGTCTAGGACTGGCATCGCTGCCATGAATGCACATTGGCAGTATAGTTCCAGTACTCATTAGATTAAACTGTACTACTGCTCACTGCTGCGTTTGAGGTGGCCTTGCTACTGTTTATGCTGATATGGACGCCAAATGTCATCTTATGCCTAGTCCCTACTACTAATCACTCTGTATTCTAAATTGTGTTATTACCATTGTTAATCCATTTTATGCTTACCTAGTTACCAACCATATCGGGTGACAATATATTAAGTTTGCCTTTACTACCAGTTGGGTGTCTGTTTTCTTTGATATAGCACTACTATTGGGTACTAAGTATTAGTCTTAGTGAATTCCTGTGATATTGTATTTTTGTGCACTCAACCTGCTGCATCAGAGGGGCTGAAGTTCTTGAGAAGATCAAGGCAAAGAACAGAGGACCCATTCTACGCAGCAGCTAGCGGCTAGCAGTAGCACTACAACTACATTTTTTCCCCCTGGAAGACAGACAACTGAAAAGAACACCGTGAAAGGTCTTCTATAAAGCAAGCCTATTGATTTGCTCTGAAAAGCAATTTATAATGGTTTTGGCATACCTTCCAAATTTTTGAGATGGTAACGAGGGACACGTATTAGCAAAGGTATGCAGGCATAGGACACGCCCCCTGCCACACCCCTTAACCTCCTCGCGCCGCCGCTATAGCCGAATGACGGCTACAGCGCGGCTCTAAAATGCCGGGAGGACGTCAATAGACGTCCTCCCATTCGGCTCGTGCTGGGAGCGTGCCCGCGGGTCAGGCGGACCCGATGTCCGCCGGAGACCCGCGATCTCCTTACAGAGAGGAGGAACGGGGAACCGCCGAAGTAAACACGGCGGTTCCCCGTTCTGTGAGGGGGGCATGCAAGATCTACTGATCCCTGTCACTGGGATCAGTTAGATCTGTCATGCCCCTGTCAACCCCACCCCCCCACAGTTAGAACACACCCAGGGAACATAGTTAACCCCTTCACTGCCCCCTGCAGGTTAACCCCTTCACTGCCAATGACATTTATACAGTAATCAGTGGACATTTAAATTTCTGATCGCTGTATAAATGTCATTGGTCCCAAAAAAGTGTCAAAAACCTCCGACATGTCCGCCCCGATATCGCAGTCCCGATAAAAATCGCAGATCGCCGCCATTACCAGTAAAAAAAAAATAAAATAATAAAAACGCCATAAATCAATGTCCATAGTTTGCAGACGCTATAACTTTTGCGCAACCCAATCAATAAACGCCGATTGCGATTTTTTTAACCAAAAATATGTAGAAGAATATATGTCGGCCAAAACTGATGAATAAATTTGTTTTTTATTTTTTATTTTTGGATATATATTATAGCAAAAAGTAAAAAAATATTGTTTTTTTTCAAAATTGTTGCTCTTTTTTTGTTTATAGCGGCGATCAGAAATGACGCAGAGGCGATCAAATACCACCAAAAGAAAGCTCTATTTGTGGGAAAAAAAGGACGCCAATTTTGTTTGGGTACAACGTCGCACGACCGCGCAATTGTCATTCAAAGAGCGACAGCGCTGAAAACTGAAAATTGGTCCGGGCAGGAGGGGGGTTTAAGTGCCCAGTAAGGAAGTGGTTAAAGGAAAATTATAAAAAAAAAAAAATTAGTTAAACCCACAAGTGCTTTTTTTACCACTTCTATCTATTCCTTTATACTTGCTGTTGAGATTTACAAATGCAGCAAGATAGATATTGGATGAAAGGTTTAGCACTGGGAAACACTTTTGGAAAAGATACAAAGTGCATTTTATTAAGGACTATATAGATCAGACCAAAATGAGGGACAAATGAGGAGGAAAGAGGGACAAAGGGATAAATCAGGGACAGTTGGGAGCTATGGTTTTGGGTCAAGTTGTTTGATCATTGATTTCTTTTTTTTATTATCATTTATATAAAATCCTCATTTTGCAAAAGAAATGAATACAGAGCAGACCCATGGCAGTGATTTAGCAGAGCCAGAAGCAGATGCCAGGCAGATGCAGATGCCTCCTTTGTGACTGTCTCTGCTAATTGAATCTCCATAGGGTCCTGTATGAAGAGAGCAGGCGGGCAGTGGGGGAGGGCTGATGAGTCACTCTTCTGCTGCATGTGTAATTTAAGCTTCAGCTATTAATTTCAATAAACACTTTTTTTTTTTGCATCAAACCAGTTTTTAGTTATTGACATAAACACTTGAAAAGAAGCCTATCTTGAATATAAAATGTGTCTGTATAACTGTCTGTGTCTCTAACAAAGGTTTTCCCCTCACTTCCTGCTCTGACTCACCTTTAAGATAGACAGGAAGTGGGGAGAAATCTCCCAAAAAGGATGGAACAACAATAAAAAATGGCAGAGGAACCAACCCTTCCTTATGACACCCAAAACCAGGGCTTAATTTCAGCGGGAATGCGGAGGAACGCAGTTCTAGCACCACCAACACTGAATGTATTTTATGGCAAGGTGTGCTGGAGGGTCTATTGATGTAGGCTGCTGGGGGGTCTATTGTTGCGCTGGTGGGGATCTATTTTTTTTTGTGGGGGTCTATTGTTGCTGGGTAGGTCTATTTTTGTTGGCTGGGTGGTCTTATGTTGCTGGGGGGTCAGTTGTTGGTCTAGAGGGTCGTCGGTCGTAGTTATCTAGGAGGTCGTCGGTCGTTGTTAGTCCCCTCCCGACCGGGTCCCCCATCCCACCGTTAACGGGGGGTCCGGTGGGATTGAATGTAAATTTTACCGACTACCGACGACGGGTGAGTGTGAAAAAAAGAACACCTCCTTCCTTTATCCCGGGTCCCCGCGTCGGTGGTTGATTGACGTCCGTTTCCCCCCGCGGGTCCCGGCCGGGATGGTACCTAGGGTGATCCGGGTAACCCACCCGTACCTACCACTCGACTAAACCACAAGTTACCCGGTGAACTGACCTGAACGGGGGGGTCCGGATGCCGACGGTCGGGAGGGGACCGTTGTTATCTGGAGAGGGAATTGTCATCTAGGGAGGGTCGTTGTTGACTGGGGGGTCGTTGTATTCTGGTGGGTCGGTTGTT
>BLSH010025079.1:24568-41919 GCA_018402905.1 Glandirana rugosa | reverse complement strand
GGGGGGGAGCAGACAAGCAGAGCTTCCCCTTTTGGGTGGAGATCGCCTTTAACCAATTGCTTACTGGGCACTGATACCCCTTCCTGCCCAGGCCAATTCCCAGCTTTCAGCGCTGTCACACTTTGAATGACAATTGCGCAGTCATGCTACACTGTACCCAAATTAAATTTTTATAATTTTTTTTTCACACAAATAGAGCTCTCTTTTTGTGGCATTTAATCACCACTGGGGTTTTTTATTTTGTTTGTTTTTCATATTTTGTTATAAAATTTTGCAAACAGGTAATTTTTCTCCTTAACTGATGGGCACTGATGAGGTGGCGCTTATGGGCACTGTTGAGGTGGCGCTGATGGGCACTGATAGGTGGCACTGATGAGGCTGCACTCATGGGTGGCACTAATGGGCACTGATAGGCAGTGATAGGTGGCATTGATGGGCACTGATAAGCGTCACTGATGTGCACTGATAGGTGGCACTGATGGGTACTGTTGGACATTGATAGGCGACACTGATGGACACTGACAGGCAGCACTGGTGGAGACTTATCAGGAGGCACTGATGATGCGGCACTGATGGGCACTGATTGTCAGCACTGATGGGCACTGATAGGTGATACTGGTGGGCACTGATTAGTAGTAATGATGGACACAGATAGATGGCACTGGTAGGCACAGATTTCTTACTCCATCTGTCACCAAAAGTGCTTTCCAGGGAAAGAAAATACATCACATCCCTGCTGACAGAACAGAGTTCTGCATTGTTTATATAGGCAGAGCTCTGTTCTGTGTCTCTCCTCGCCGATCAGCGGGTGTCGGCTGACATCCATTGGCCGGCACCTGCTGATCAGCTTGTGCTGTGTCTAATCACAGAACACTACGGTGCTGGGAGCGTGCGCGTGTGCCCCTACTGGGAAGTGCTAGATCATGTACCAGGTACAGGTCCTAGGTATCTACTTCTACAGTCCTAGGTATCTATTTCTACAGTGCATCCGGAAAGTATTCACAGCGCTTCACTTTTTTCACATTTTGTTGTTACAGCCTTATTCCAAAATGGAATAACAATAAGAAATAAAAAAATCCCATGTATATAAGTATTCACAGCCTTTGCCATGACACCAAAAATTGAGCTCAGGTGCATCCTGTTTCCATTGATCATCCTTGAGATGTTTCTACAACTTGATTGGAGTCCACCTGTGGTAAATTCAGTTGATTGGACGTGATTTGGAAAGGCACACACCTGTCTATAGAAGGTCCCACAGTTAACAGTGCATGTCAGAGCACAAACCAAGCCATGAAGTCCAAGGAATTGTCTGTAGACCTCTGAGACAGGATTGTATCGAAACACAGATCTGGGGAAGGGTACAGAAACATTTCAGCAGCATTGAAGGTCCAAATGAGCACCGTGACCTCCATCATCCGTAAATGGAAGAAGAATGGGAGTAACTGCCCAAAAATAAGTGTGCCAAGCTTGTTGCATCATACTCATTAAGACTGGAGTCTGTAATTGGTGCCAAAGGTGCTTCAAAAAAGTATTGAGCAAAGGCTGTGAATACTTACTTATGTACATGGGTAACAGGATAAGGATTACAAATAGTCAATGGTGGCACAATGGTGTAGTGGGTAGCACTTTCACCTAGCAGCAAAAGGGTCACTGGTTCGAATCCCAACCATGACACTACCTGCCTGGAGTTTGCATGTTCTCCCTGTGCCTGCGTGGGTTTCCTCCGGGTGCTCCGGTTTCCTCCCACACTCCAAAGACATACTGGTAGGTTAATTAGATCCTATCTAAATTGGCCCTGGTATGCGTATTAGTATATGTATAAATCTGAGTTGGGGACCTTAGATTGTAAGCTCCTTGAGGGTAGGGACTGATGTGAATGTACAATGTATATGTAAAAAATTGACAGCGCTATATAAGTACCTGAAATAAATAAAAAATAAAATGTTGATTGAGAGAGCGTAGTTCCGCTTTAATAAAAAAAAGTTATGCCCACTTTTGCATTACTTTAGGTATAGCACCCATATTACATTTTTGTTTAGCTGTCCCGATAACAAGAAGTCTCTGTTATCTTTGAAAACTGTAGCAGGCCATGTTCATTGGCAAATGAGGAACAGTTGAGGTTTAAGTTGATTTTTCATTGTCTGGAGTGGCTCTTTAGGTTGCAGACCCGCTTGCTATTCACTATATAGAGCGGATGTTGTCTGGTGGAGCATAAAGAGCCTGTTCCCGCCGCGCTGCCTTCTAACCTCTGATATTATCCAGTGCTCCCTGTGTTTGTTTCTGTGTTTGAAGTTTTATCCTAAAATTGTCTCTTTTCATCAGGGTTGCAGGGCCCTGTCATGTGGCAATCATTGCAGGGGATTGTTGGGGGGGAACAGCTGCACAGCAGACCCCGGGCTGCTCAGCCCATTCATACACACACACTCTTGTGTAGGCAGGAAGCGGGCCCTCTAGACACAACAGAAAAGCAGCGCAGTAGCACTTAAACTACAAACACACAAGTTATGTCTGCGGCCGAGCTGAAACGTTGGACCTCAAAAAAAAAAAAAAAAAATAGAAAGTGAGGCATAAAAGTAAAACATCGCTCATATGTTTCCAAGCATTGTCATAAAATATTATAACCCGGCTACGATCGCATTATGTAAGCGCACACCGCTTAATGAGATCTGTAAAATTCCAAAAAGCTCTGCCATGTTTTCTGTGTTAGGCGCACTTTCCAAGTACAAATAAAGCAGCGTTTTTAAACTTCGCAGACACCGGCGCTTAGAGTAAACCAGTCACATGTGAAGGGAGATTGCAGCACTGCAAAACGGGTAAAAATAGCATAGGAAAGGCTGTTACTTTTTATACTGTGGCCAAGAAACCAGCGATAGAGATTCAGCTGGATTGCGGCCTTCTATTTAACCACTTGCCTACTGGGCACTTTTACCCCCTTCCTGCCCAGGCCAGTTTTCAGCACTGTCACACTTTGAATGACAATTGCACAGTCATGCAACATTGTAACCAAACTACATTGATTTTTTTGAGACAGATAGAGCTTTCTTTTAGTGGTATTTAATCACCACCGGGTTTTTTATTTTTTCTAAAAAAAATTGAAAAGGCTGAACATTTTGAAAAAAAATATTCTTCTTAGTTTCTGTTTTGCAAATAAGTACATTTTCTTCTTCACTGATGTGCCCTGTTCAGGCTGCACTGATGGGAACTGATAGGCTGCACCAATGGGCACTCATGAGGCTGCACTGATAGGAACTGGTAGGCTGCACCGATGGGCACTCATGAGGCTGCACTGATGGGAACTGATAGGCTGCACTGATGAGGCAGCACTGATTAGCACTGATGTTGCTGCACTGATGGGAACTGATAGTCTGCACTGATGGGAACTGATGGCTGCACCAATAATAACCGATGAGGTTGCACTGATAGGCGCAGATGAAGCTGCACTGATGGGCACTGATGAGGCTGCACTGATGGGCACTGATGAGACTGCACTGATGGGCACAGATGAGGCTGCACTGATGGGAATTGATAGGCTGCACTAATAATAACTGATGAGTCTGCACTCATGGACACTGATGAGGCTGCACTGAAGAGCCTGCACTGATGGGCACTGATGAGGCTGCACTAATGAGCACTCATGAGCCTGCACTGATGGGCACTGATGAGGCTGCACTGATGGGCACTGAAAGGCTGCACCAATGTTACTGATGAGGCTGCACTGATATGCACTGATGAGGCTGCTGTAATGAGGCTATGCTGATGAGGCAGCACTGATGAGGAGGCACTGATGGGCCCTGATAAGCTACACTGATCTGGAATGATGGGCACTGAGTGGCACTGATGGGGCTGCACTGATGATCAGGGCTCTGATTATTAGTGTAAACAATGTACTGACAGTCTTCCCAGTTAACGACTCTCCTTTCCTCCCACAGACACAGCGTGGCAGGAAAGGACTGCTGATAGCCGGCAAGTCTTTTTACGTGTGATCAGCTGTGATTGGACACAGCTGATCACATGGTAAAGGGCTGCTGTGATTGGCCATTTACAGTGATCACAGAGCGCACCGGATGCGCACCGAAGGGGTGCGCGGGAGGCAGGGTTCACAGATCACTGTATTAATGTCACTGGTGATGTCAGTGGCAGTTAGTCCGTTCTCCCCAGTGTCCTTTAATGTCAGATTGCCCACCGCACTCCCATTATAAGTCTCTTATCACCACCAAAAGCAGTATAAATAAAAAAAAATAAATAAAACTCCCAGTATATATACCATCGTTTCTAGGCGCTATAACTTTCACGCAAACCAATCAATATACACTTATTGTGACTTTTTTAATCAAAGACATATAGCAGAATACATTTTGGCCAACATTTATAAAGAAATTTGATTTTCTTTTTTATTGGATATGTTTTGTAGCAGAAAGTAAAAAATATTGTTTTTATTTTCTAAATTTCTGTCTTTTTTATTTATACTGCAAAAAATAAAAACCCAGAGGTGATCAAATACCACCAAAGAAGAATTATATTTGTGTGAAAAAAATTATATAAATTTTGTTAGGATACAGCGTTGCATGACAGCGCAATTACCAGTTAAAATAGCAAAAAATGCTCTGGTCGTGAAGGGGGTATAAACTTCTGGAGGTCAAATGGCTAAAGCATTTCTTACCCCAATATTTCATTATCCTGATATGTGGCTGCTGTACCATGTACTTGTATGAGAAAGTATCTTCCCTTTGTATTGCTTCCTTTTATGTGAAATCCCTGGTGTTCCTTTTAGTCCCCTGGCTTTTCTATTAAAAACTGACCACACTTAAGCAGGAAAATACACCGTGGTCAGTTCTTTAGCTATGCTGGTGCTCTCCTCCAATGATCAGATTGTCTGGACACGCCCCCGCTGCACAGCCACTCACTGGGAAGATCAGTGTGCTGCTGCTTCTCCTCCCCCAGCTTTTATGCAGCTGGGAACAGAGGAAATATGATCACTTATAAAAAAGGGAATTTTTTTATATTTATACAAAAAATATTTTGCCTTATATTTCTATTTTAAACTGAATGGTTTGTTTTACAAGGTGATCATTTACAATCGCTTTAACCACTTGCTGACCGCCAAAGGTTGGCGGCGACAAGGTGGTTAGATATCGAAAAACGCCGTCATACGACGGTGGCTGCGAGATCGAGCACTGTGAGCGCGCGCTGCCGGAGGCGCGCTCGTGCGCTCACTGTGTCCGGGGGGGCCAGGGAGCGGGTGCGGCGGACTCGATCTCCGCCGGCTACCCGCGATGCCCCCCCTGGAGTGAAAGAACGGAGGTCCGTTTAAGTAAACACGGATCTCTGTTCTGTGAGATGGGGAAGGGCTGTGATCACAGTCTTCCTCTATATGGAAGCTGTGATCGCTCCCCTTCCCCTGCTGGGGCAGCCCCCATACAGTAAGAACACGCCCAGTTAAACCCTTAGAGCGCTCCCTGCAGGTTAACCCCTTCACTGCCAATGGCATTTACACAGTAATCAGTGCATTGTTATAGCACTGATCGCTGTATAAATGCCAATGGTCCAAAAAAAGTGTCAAATGGTCCGACATGTCCGTCCCAATATCGCAGTACCACTAAAAATCGCAGATCGCCGCCATTACTTGTAAAAAAAAAATAAATAAATAAAAACCCCAAAAATGAATTCTCATCATCCGCAAACGCGGCCACTTTTGCGCAAACCAATCAATAAACGCCAATTGCGATTTTTTTTAATCACAAATATGAGGAAGAATATAAAATCGGCCAAAACCGTTGAAAAAAATGTTTTTTTATATTTTTTTTTGGATTTGTATTTTAGCAAAAAGTAAGAAATTTGTGTTTTTTTGCAAAATTGTCGCTCTTCTTTTGTTTATAGCGGCGATCAAAAATGACGCAGCGGTGATCAAATACCACCAAGAGAAAGCTCTATTTGTGGGGGGAAAAGGACGCAAATTTCGTTTTGGTACAATGTCGCACGACCGCGCAATTGTCAGTTAAAGCGACGCAGCGCCGAATCGCAAAAAGGGCTCCGGTCCTAAAGTGTGAAATCCTTCCGGGGCTGAAGTGGTTAAGCTGAGTTTTTTTTGTGAAATGTATCAAATTCATAATAGATTTTTGCTGGCCAATAAGATAGTGGTAGGAATTCCTCTAATAATGTTGTTGTAGGATTGCTGAAGGCGTGTGATATAAATATTCTGTGAATTTGTTTTGCACGTCATTTGACTAATGGTATGACATTACTGTCCTATGTCAGGGTAATATGTGGCTGGTGGTCGCCAGTCCAGCAGGAGGCACTTGTGTTATCTGGGGCTTTACCATGGTGTGCTCTGGTTAGCAGGGTGTTTGCTCCTCCATGTGTTTTCTGTTTCTGTTACCTGGACTGACACTTGCTATGTGCTGACAGATGGGAAAAAGTCAAGATTAGTAGCAGGACATGTGAAATGTAGTGTTATGCCAGGTGGGGGAACATGTGTTAATACCCAGGAATATATCAGGCAACTAAATCCGTGGGCTGCTGAGCCTTGAGTCTTAGCCTCTGTGACTGTAATTTTAAGTGGACCTGTCAGTATTTTTACAAACTTGCATGTCTTACTGTTAGGCTATTGTCCTGTAACAGCAAGATCAATATTAAATACACGGTGGAGAGAGGTACAGTGGGGAAAATAATTATTTGACCCCCTGCAGATTTTGTGAGTTTGCCCACTTACAAAAAAATGAAGGGTCTATCATATTTATCATAGGTGTATTTTTAAATGGTAAAGCCAGAATATCAACCAAAAATCCAGAAAAAACACACAATACAAATGTTATAAATTGAGTTGCAGTTCAGTGAGTAAAATAAGTATTTGATCCCCAAGCAAAACATCACTTAGTATTTATTTGGTAGAGAAACCAACCAACAATAATTCTGGCTCCCACAGACTGGCTACAGTATGTGCTCATGTGATTAGCCCTGTCAAATTAAGAAGGTTCTCCTAACGACAACTTTTTTCCCTTTCAAACCTCACCATCATGGGCAAGACCAAAGAGCTGTCAAAGAACGTCAGGGGCAAGATTGTAGCCCTGCACAAGGCTGGAATGGGCTATAAGACCATCAGCAAGAATCTTGGTGAGGAGAGTGGTCAGATGAGACCAAAATTGAGCCCTTTGGCATTAACTCGACTCACAGTGTTTGTAGGAAAGAAAATGCTGACTACGATCCTAAGAACACCATCCCTACAGTCAAGCACGGAGGTGGAAACATTATGCTTTGGGGCTGCTTCTCTGCTAAAGGTACAGGACGACTTTGCCGCATTGCGAGGATAATGGACGGGGCCATGTATTGTAAAATCTTGGAGGAGAACCTTCTTCTCTCAGCCAGAACACTGAAGATGGGTCGTGGATGGGTCTTGCAGAATGACAATGACCCAAAACATATATAAAAAAATGAGGTTAATAAATCTGCTTACTGCGGCCACATCCCGTATAATGGTAAAGGACAAAAATGGGACTGAAAATTGGACTTTTTAGGCTCAAAAAATGTCCAAAGTATGATCTGTTAAAATACAAAGTTTATTA
The DNA here is from genome assembly GCA_018402905.1 of Glandirana rugosa. Lineage (NCBI taxonomy): Eukaryota > Metazoa > Chordata > Amphibia > Anura > Ranidae > Glandirana > Glandirana rugosa. The sequence goes on along the minus strand of BLSH010025079.1, from coordinate 34,360 downwards.
AGTATCAAAAATATGATTTAAAAAGGAAAAATTTTGTGCAGTAAAAAATATACATTCATGGCAGAGATGAAAGAAACATTATACCACAACAGTCACTTGAACTATTTCATATGTTTTTTTTTTTTTGCATAAAGCAAGCCGACGCGCTTCAGAGTCCTTAACCACTTGCCGACCGCCGATCGGCATTTGACGGCGGCAAAGTGGTTCGTTCCCGCAAAACGCCGTCATACGACGGCTGCTGCGGGAACGAGTTTAACGAGCGCGCGCACGCCGCCGGAGGAGCGCCCGCGCACTCACTGTGTTCGGGGAGGGCCAGGGAGTGGGTGCGGCGGCTTCGATTGCCGCCGGCTACCCGCGATGGCCCCCCCGGAGCGAAGGAGCGGAGGTCCGTGTAAGTAAACATGGACCTCCGCTCTGTGTGAGGGGGAAGGGCTGTGATCACAGCCTTCCTTTACGTGAAGGCTGTGACCACTTCCCTTCCCCAGATAGTGCAGTCCCCCTACAGTTAGAACACGCCCAGGGAACACAGTTAACCCTTAGAGCGCCCCCTGCACGTTAACCCCTTCACTGCCAATGGCATTTACACAGTAATCAGTGCATTTTTATAGCACTGATCGCTGTATAAATGCCAATGGTCCCAAAAAAGTGTCAAAATGGTCCGACATGTCCGCTGAAATATCGCAGTACCGCAAAAAATCGCAGATCGCCGCCATTACTAATAAAAAAAAATAAAAAAATAAAAACCCCAAAAATGAATTCTCATCATCCGTAAACGCGACCACTTTTGCGCAAACCAATCAATAAACGCCGATTGCGATTTTTTTATCGCAAATACGAGGAAGAATATAAATCGGCCAAAAACGGTGAAAAAAATGTTTTTTTATATTTTTTTTTTGGATTTGTATTTTAGGAAAAAGTAAGAAATTTGGGTTTTTTTGCAAAATTGTTGCTCTTCTTTTGTTTATAGCGGCGATCAGAAATGACGCAGCGGTGATCAAATACCACCAAAAGAAAGCTCTATTTGTGGGAAAAAAAGGACGCAAATTTCGTTTGGGTACAACGTCGCACGACCGCGCAATTGTCAGTTAAAGCGACGCAGTGCCGAATCGCAAAAAGGGCTCCGATCCTAAAGCTGAAAATCCTTCCGGGGCTGAAGTGGTTAAAAACTCCTTCCTTAGGATAGGTCTAGCAATTATTGTGCATATACTCATATAAAAAACAAAGCATATATCAGAGCATGTATCATCATTTAAATATATGTAACACTGTTAGAGGTCAAATTTACTGCAATTCTTACAGTGTCTCCATGGACACATGATGAAACCACCGGTTGAAAAATAAAACTAATCAAAAAGTGATAGGTAACAGTCCACCAAGATAAGTAAGATCAGTGAGATGAGGTAGATGAAAAAGTAGATGACCTTCTCAAAGCGGCGGGTTGGCTCAGAATGACATGTACTGAGATCCCCTAGTATTGGCAAAGAAAGACACAGATGTCAAAACAACTGACAAGTGTACTGGGTTAATGACCCAAAACATACCGCCTAGGCAACAAAGGAGTGGCTGAAGAAGAAGCACATTAAGGTCATGGAGTGGCCTAGCCAGTCTCCAGACCTCAATTCTATAGAACATTTATGGAGGGAGCTGAAACTTCGGGTTGCCAAGCAACAGCCAAGAAACTTTAAGGATTTAGAGAAGATCTGTAAACCAAAATCCCTTCTGGGCAGTAGCGGCTCGTGCATTGAGGGCGCACGTGGGCGGCCCCCCTCTCCCTGCCGCCATTCCCTATCCAATGCGCCTGGCCCCTTTCAGGATCCTGGGTGCATGGATTCCTATGGCGGGGTGTTTTTTTTTTTAAGCTCCTGATTAGAGCCAGAGGCTTCAAAATAGAGTGGGTTCGGGCGCAGAAAGTGTGCCCCGTTCCCACCCAATTGTGTGACCATAGCAAATGATTTTTCACTATTTTCACACTTGAGTGCCTCCCCGCCAATCAGGAGGCAGGTCAATGAGACCTGTTTCCCAATCGGCCAAAGCACCAGGAGATCCTATTGGATGCCTAGCGCTTTGGTGGAAGAGGAGACACAGGGCGGAGGACCGAGGAAGCATGAGGAGCGGACATCTCTGCCGCCACTGCTGCCCGTCAGGAGACACAGTGACAGGAGGAGAGGACAGTGGACACCACAGCCCTGTAAGTGCCGGACCTCCCGCCGGGGGGGTGTACCAGTGTGCCACTGAAGCCGCAAGGGGGGGATTGGTGCTGTCAGTGCGAGCTGTGAGCTGTGTACCCTCATCTGTAATGCTGACATATATACCCTATCTGTATGCTGACCTATATGCCCTGATCTGTATGCTGACTTATATACCCTATCTGTAATGCTGACCTATATACCCTATCTGTATGCTGACCTATATACCCTATCTGTAATGCTGAGCTATATACCCTATCCATAATGCTGACCTATATACCCTATCTGTAATGCTGGGCTATATAGCCTATGTCACGGTCCTGGTGGTGGAGTCTGGCGTGTGCAGGGAAAACCACTCTTGCGCACGCGATTCAGGGGCCCCTGGTAGAGCAGACAGGTAGCCCGTGAGTGCGGGATGGCATGAGGGCCGGATGGTCACTAGTGGTGATGTGAGGCTCCGGATGGTCGTGCAAGTCAGAAGAATGGTCGTTCAGGCTGGGTCGGCAACTGGCAGGCTGTGCGGTACAAGGGGTTCAGGCAGAGAGTGGTCAAGTCCAAGCAGGGTTCATTAGCAAACTGGCAGTAGAAGTACAGAAGGGTCAGGCAAACGGATGGTCGTGGATAGTCAGGGTCGGTGCAGGCAGATAGGTAGCTGGTCAGGGCAAGCCGGGTCGGTACACAGGAACAGGAACAACACAGGAAGCAGGTTACAGGCAGGAGAGCTGAAGCTCACAGGTACTCAGATGCTGTAGAATGGACAGCAGGTGCAGGAAGTTCAAATAGAGCCGTTTCCGGCACGCATGGGAGTGCACGGGAGCGCGCGAACGGCAAAAAGTCCAGAAAAAGGGCCTGGCTTCACCAGGCCAATCCTTTCCTAACAACCTGTCTCTAATGCTGACCTATATACCCTATCTGTAATGCTGAGCTATATACCATATCTTTAATTCTGGGCTATATACCCTGTCTGTAATTCTGGTCTATATACCCTATCTGTAATGCTGACCTATATACCCTATCTGTAATGCTGACCTATATACCCTATCTGTAATGCTGACCTATATACCCTATCAGTAATGCTGATCTATATACCCTATCTATAATGCTGACCTATATAACCTATCTATAATGCTGACCTATATACCCTATCTGTATTACTGGGCTATATATCCTGATCTCTAATGCTGGGCTATATACCCTGATCTGTAATGCTGGCCTATATACCCTGATCTGTAATGCTGGGCTATATACCCTGATCTGTAATGCTGAGCTATATACCCTTTCTGTAATGCTGAGCTCTATACCCTATCTGTAATGCTGGGCTATATACCCTGATCTGTGAGGCTGAGCTATATACCCTGATCTGTGAGGCTGAGCTATATACTCTGTCTTGTGATGCTAAGCTGTATATTCCTGACACTATGAAGGGAAGTATGTGGAATACAGAGGACGGAGTGGGTGAATTCTATAAGGGTAGGGCTTATGAGAAGTGGGAGGGGTCAAAAAGGAAGGGTGGGGTCTGGCGCCCTCCCCATCCTAACACTACACAAGCTGCCACTGCTCCTGAGATGTGTGCAAACCTGGTAACCAACTACAAGAAACGTCTTACCCCCCTTACAGGGGTTTCTCCATCAAATACTAAGTCACATTTTGCTTGGGGATCAAATACTTATTTTACTCACTGAACTGCAACTCAAATTATAACATTTGTATCATGTGGGGGTTTTTTTCTGGATTTTTGGCTGATATTCTATCATTTAAAATACACCTATGATAAAAATTATAGACCCTTCATTTCTTTGTAAGTGGGCAAACTTACAAAATCTGCAGGGGATCAAATAATTATTTCCCCCACTGAAGTGGAACAATGTAATTCTGAACAACAAACTGCAAAAAAACACCCCAAAAAGTGAACATAGTTTGGTCTACTTTCTCCAACAAATCCTCAAAGGAACTTTGCCAGACTCCACTGGACCTTTCAGTGAGCCGCCCCCTCCACAGCCCATTGCTCCAATGAGCGAGGATGGAGCAGATCAGAGAGCTGTGACTGACAGTCTGCAGCGGTTTTGGGGGATATCCCACCCCTCCTGCCGCTCGCTGGTGTTTCTTGGGCTTAGCGGTTTCACCGGTTCGCTGGAGAAACGATCCAAGGGTGCGGCCGGCTGCTCCCATAGGCAATCAAAGGGTTAACACTCTTTGATCGACTCTATGGCCTTGGAGGACTGGAGCGACGTCATAACATCACTTCCGGTCCAGGCTAGAAATTTTTTATTTTTTTTTTTAAAGGGAAAGATCAACAAAAATTGTTTTTGTTTTCTCTCTTAATCTTTTGCTTTTAAAGGTAAAGAAGAGATTTTGGGTCTTTTTGACACCAGATCTCTCCATAGAGAGGCCCTGTCACCCTTATTTCTATTACAAGGGATGTTTACATTCCTTGTAATAGGAATAAAAGTAATAAAAAAATAAAAAATAAAGGGACATTATAATAAAAAATCAAAAAAATAATAATGAAAAAAATGAAAGGGCCCATCCCTCTGTGCTCGCATACAGAAGCGAAGGCATACGTAAGTAGTGCACACATATATAACGATATTTGAACCACACATGTGAGGTATCGCCGCAAGCGTTAGAGCGAGAGCAATAACTCTAGCACAAGATCTCCTCTGTAACTTTAAAACGTTAACCTGTAAGGCTCCATGTACACGGGACGCTATTTTACCCTCCTCTGAACGATTTTTTTTGACAGCTAGAAGCCGGCATCTAAAACGACCGTTTTGCATGCGGCGTTTAGTGGCGTTTGCGTCTAGGAGCGTTTTTAAAGAATTTTTTTATTTTTTTTTAAATGGAAATGCCTGTAAACGAAACGTCCTAGACGTGAGTTACCGTGTTAAGGCGCGTTTATCGGCGTTTACAAGCTGTTTGGCGTTTCTAATGCCTCTGAACTGGCGTCTGAACCCATTTTTTTGCTTTCCAAAAAAAGCCTTTAAACACAACTGCCTGGAAACGACCTTAAACGACCCTGTGTAAATGTACTGATAAGGTAACATAGAGGAGAGTTCAGGCGCCCAAATGCCTCTAAACGCCTGTTTACCAGCAACAGTGTAAATGAGGCCTAACTTTAATCTGTAAAGGCATTTAAAGCCTCACCTATGGAGATTTTTAAGTACCGTAGTTTGTCGCCATTCCACGGGCGTGCACAATTTTGAAGAGTTGATATGTTAGGTATCTATTTACTAAGCATAACATCATCTTTCACATTATACAAAAAAATGGGGTAACTGTTGCATTTGTTTTTTTAATTCATTAAAGTATATTTTTTTTTCTAAAAAGAATGCGTTTGCAAATCCGCTGTGCAAATATTGTGTGACATAAAAAATTGCTGGGGTGCCAATGTTCGCCATCACTGCCCTAGGGCCTCTAAGGCCTCATGCACATGGACGTTTTTTACCGTCGCGTTTTTTATCATTTTTTTCAAATCTCCATGTTATTTAATGGCCCCATACAAATGCTGTTTTTGAGCTGTAGATGGCGTTGGCGTTTTTAAGCTGTAAGTCGAATGCAGGACCCGCGCGTTCCGAGGCTGTAGCGCTATGGTGTTTTTGACGCGGAGCCAGCAAAACACTCACTAATGCACATTACCGATGTAGCGACGTTAACCGGCATTTTTAATGCCGGCGTTTTCAAGTTCAAAAATAGCAGGAGAATGTTTTTTTTAAACAAAACACAATGTAGCGCTGACGCTCATTAACGTCGGTACAAAACGCCAACGAAATCGCGTTTTTGACGCAGATTTTGGCCTGACGTCAGTCCCGACTTTTTGCTATTACGTCCGTATGTATGAAGTCTAAAAAATGTATAATGTTTGGGGGTTATAAGTTATTTTCTAGCAAAAAATACTGTTTTAACCACTTCGGCCCCGGAAAGATTTACCCTCTTCCTGACCAGAGCACTTTTTGCGATTCGGCACTGCGTCGCTTTAACTGACAATTATGCGGTCGTGCGACGTTGTACCCAAACAAAATTGACGTCCTTTTTTTCTCACAAATAGAGCTTTCTGTTGGTGGTATTTGATCACCTCTGCAGTTTTTATTTTCTACGCTATAAACAAAGAGCGACAATTTTGAAAAAAACATTTTTTTTTTTACTTTTTGCTATAATACATATCCAAAAAGAAAATGTAGAAAAACACATTTATTTCTCAGTTTAGGCCGATATATTATTCTTTTTTTCCCCAATATATTATTCTACATATTTTTGGTAAGAAAAATCGCAATAGGCGTACATTGATTGGGTTTCACAAAAGTTATCACGTTTACAAACTATGGAAATAGATTTATGGCATTTTTATTATAATTATTTATTTTTATTTTTTTTACTAGTAAAGGTGGCGATCTGCGTTTTTTTTTTCCACATCAGTAGCCTATCCGAAGAGAATGAGTTCAATTTATCTTTCGTATAATCCTCCGGTTTTGGTCACATCATTGTGGTATTAATTTGCTAATCCCCCCTTCCACCCCTTTAACTCCTCACAGTTTATCCAGAGGAGGTGTTTACAATTTCCCATTCTAGCAAATTGCCTTACCCCCCCCCCCCCTTCCTCCCCTTATTTCTTTATAATTATTCAAAGCATTGGTTACATTGGACAGTGTGCTACCATTTACTGTCTCATCATAATGGTTCGATCACAAGGGCGAAGAGCAGGGGTGAAAACGGGCTCGTCCCTCTCGTCAGTCAAAACCTCTCCGAGCATACCCCATTAACCTGGACCTTGGTGCTTGGATCTCTGTAAAGAGTTTTAATACAGCCAATAAAATCTGGGCCAACCTGAAAAGCCTCCAGAACTCACCAAAGGTAGTCCCACTCCAGGCTATCAAAAGCCTTGGCGGCATCCAAGGCTAGGACAGCCCTGGAGTTGGCGCTCCCTGCCTTTGTCTGGAGGTTCAAGAATGCCCTTCTAACATTTATACTAGTGGATCTGTTGAGAATAAACCCAGATTGATCCGGGTGAATAATCTTTTGAATAACCTGGTTTAATCTGGCCGCCAAGACTTTGGCCAAAATTTTAATATCTGTACATAATAGAGAAATCGGTCGGTATGAAGAGGTCTCAAGCGGGTCCTTCCCCTCCTTGTGTATTGCCACTATTGTGGCTTCTCGCATTAAGGGGGGTATCTCCCCATGCTCCACTGCCCATTCTGCCAGGTTAAGTAGTTCCGGAAGTAATATTTGCCCATAGCGTTTATATACCTCAATAGGGAGTGCATCTGGATTTGATTAGCCATGGTGCCTACCACCTCTTGTAGTTCTTCTAATGAGATTGGTTCCTCTCTGTCACTATCTGATAGGGTGGGGATAGTCAATTTACCAAGAAAATCTGCCACTGATGTTTCCACCTCTCTACTTCGGGATTTATAGAGCTCTTCGTAATAATCCCTAAAGACTCTAGTGATTCCAGGGTTATGTGAGATGGTCCTGCCTTCCTGCGTCTTTATTATAGGTGTGCCCTTAGCTGAGGAATTTGCCTTTATTAAGAAGGCAAGAGCCCGACCCACTCTTTCACCCTCGATAAACGAGTTGTACCTTTGGAATAATCTTATTCTCCTCCTTTTTCAGTATGACAGACTTACAGACCTATATTGCTTGTCCATTAGGTGTACATATTTAACTGGATTGGGATCTTCTGTGTATTGTTTTTCCGCCTCTTCAACCTCCTGTCTAGCTCTTACTTCATCCATTTTGGATTCTCTCTTTAGCTTACTAACTTCATGTATTAACATGCCTTGCAGAAATGCTTTTAATGTATCCCAAACTATATGCGTAGTTGCGGTGCCCGTGTTTGTCTTTACAAACTCCTCAAGAGCTGTCAATACCCGATCTGGTTCGCCCAATAGCGCCAACCAATGGGGATTAATCTTCCAATCTTTGTTAAAATGAATTACCCCTAAATTAACTGACAGAAAAAGAGGAGAGTGAGAGACAGACCCCAGGGAAGATATGTCAAATCCTGCACCAGTTTGAGGGCGTCTTCATTACCTATCGCTAAATCAATTCTAGATAGTGTGGAGTGGCATGTATAGTGTCGCCTCTCTGGATTTTGTATCCTCCACAAATCTAGGTGACCAACCTCTCCCAGCATCCGAGCAAAACGATACCCCTTTGATCCCTCTTTCTGGTTCCTAGGGGGGAGCCTATCCAGGCCCTCATCAAGTACCATATTAAAGTCTCCCACCATTATAATTGGGATATGTGGCTTGTCTAATATGAATTTGAATGCTTTACTTAGCATTTCCGTACTAAACGGAGGGGGAATATACATGTTAATCAGAACCATTTCCTTGTTTTCTATCTGACAGGGTAGAAAAATATATCAGCCAAACCTATCTATCTTAATCTGACTGGAGGAGAAGGACACTTCATTATTAATAAGAATACTCACACCTCTTGAGTAAGAGGAATGGGTGGAATGAAATTGGGTCTTAAATCTTCTACCCCCCAAGTGCGGGGTAACCTCTGCGCTAAAGTGCGCCTCTTGCAGATAGATCACTTTGGCATTGTTGGCGTCCATACAGGAAACCACTGCTGATCTTTTTGTTGAATTCCCCATTCCCCTGATGTTCCAAGACCCTATTTTGAGCCTACTTAAATGCATTACAAAAGAGGTAATAATAATGGACAGAGATATCAATTATCGTGCTCAGCCTATACCTTATCTGAAAAAAAGACCAACTTTGAGTGATCGTGTAAAAGAAAATTCTTGGTGTCAGTGACCCTATATATTTCATGCTTTGTGCTACCATGTAAGTACCGTTGTTATAAATATTTTTGCTCATCTTCTCACTCCACACTTTCACCCCGTCCTCTCCCCTCCATGCTCCCATATATACCTCCATACCGTGCATCATGGCACGCTTATGTGTCCACTTCATAACCCACATCCTAAACTCACTCCTACTTAACCACCCTCTCTCCCCCAACCTATTCAGGCCGTCCCCAGGGGCCTTATGTGCATCTTTCCCTTTCTCGAGTGAACCACACCTTTGCATACATTCTTGTCTCCTACCCCCCCCCCCCCACAACACACAAAAAGTATCAATGTGGAACAATTTGCCAAACCCCCAAATCCTCACACTACCTCTACCTTCCATCGCATTATGCAACGCCCTACCCTACTCCCGAAGCAAGAGAGAGAAACCCCCCCCCATACAGCCCTACGGTTAAGCATCTTGAGACATTGTCAACTCTATGTTCCCCTTGTGCCCATTTGCAACCTCTCCTTATTATCTTCTATCCACCTCGCCGCTGCCTTCGGCGTGTCAAAATATTGTGATCCACCTAGCGCTATAATCTTCAATCTCGCAGGTAAGTAATGCGTAAGAAATCTCTAATTGTTGCAGTCTACGTTTTATCTCCCCATATTTAGCTCTGCTTTTTTGAAGGTCTGGAGAAAAGTCTGGATAGAAGGAAATCCTGGTTCCATTAAAAAGAACATTCCCCTTCTCCCTTGCCTTTTTAAGGATCATTGTTTTATCTCTGAAATTCGAAATCTTTGCCAATATCGGTCTAGGGTGACCTCGTGGGGGGGGGGGGGGGGTGTTCCCCTTGTATCTCA